>QRFJ01001682.1:67619-121895 GCA_006176705.1 Cocos nucifera | reverse complement strand
CCAACCACCATTAGAGAGACACATCCATGTCATCATATGATAGGATGATAATTCCATTAGTCAATAAAGCACCCAGACCTTTGATGCGTGCTAATTTATAGCTATGGCAAGTGCACCAGTCGATCAAGTAATAAAGTGAATGAGTAGAGTATCGTCCCTAGAGGATTGGAAAATAAGTACTGAAAAGCTCTTTCCTATGCTTTATTTAGAAGATCGATTTATGAGAATAAGAAATTAAAAAAAATAAAAAAAATAATTAAAAGTTTTTAATTAAATAGAGAGAGTGTAAATTATTAGGGTTTTAAATTCAAGAGCAATGGATTACTAAGGCAATCGGTTCACCAACTCAGTCAATACAATATTCAGATTTTTAGATTAATTTTATTTCATGTGACGGTGGAGTCTCCTAATTTATTCACTACCCTTTGGTCCAGGCATAGCAAAACTATTAATATTTATTAATTATCCTTTGGTCCAGGTGTAATTTAAATAAATATTAATGCATTAGGTTTTGTGAAACCCTCTAATTAAAATACGCTGCGTCCAAAGCGCACTAAAATTTCCGCATGCATATGAATTCTAATTTGATTCATAATACAAGGTATATAATCAAGAAGCATTAACATAGATGTACTTGGTCCGTAACATCTATGTTCATCAGATCAATTAGAAGATGGCCAGTAATCTAAAAGCATTAAGATCAGATTTATATACTCCTCATGAATAAAATTTAAAAATAAATCATACTGAATATTGCATCAAAAGAGTGGCTACACCTTAGCCTTAGTAAAATAAAATTTAGTTCATGATAACAAATTCAAAAATAGCAAATAAAATAAAAAGCATGAAGAAATTAGACTGTTTGATTGCTGAAATTGATTGTCTGCTGCTCTTGATGTGGAGAACTTGGCGAAGAAGAAGAGGCTCCTTGATCGATGTCTTGATCGTCGAAGAAAAATCAAAAAAACTTTTTTGATTTTCTCACAAATCACTTTTCTTTTATCTCTCTCCTCTCTCTTTCTCTCTCTCTTTCTTCCTCTCTCTCTTTCTCCCCATCTCTCTCTTTGTCTCTCTCCTTTTTCTTCCCGTCTCTCTCTTTGATTTTCTCTGTTTTTTTTTTATTTCACGGCAACAGGCTTTTTATAGATGAAGTATTTGATTCCCCTTAAAATCCATCAAAAATTAGGTTTAGGACTCCTAAATCAACTCAAATTAAGATCTGGATAATTCTGCCCGTTAGATCTTGATCAAACGGTCCAAAAACCACTCAAAAACCCCTTAAAATAACCCAGATCAAGTCGGATTTAATATCAGCCATTGGATCATCCATTGGATCGAATCTGGGCCGTCCGATCGCATTGAAATAAGCCTTCAGACCTTTAGTTTTACGTCGGGATGAATCTCGACCGTTGGATCTCGATCGGGAGCTGCGGATGCCGTCCATCAGCGCCTTCTTCTCGTCCGTCCGATCAAGCTTCAGTGAAAACCGCCCGTTAGATCAATCAGAATTCCCAAATTGCCCTCCGTGGACCGTGCGCGAGCCCGGTGTTGCATGGACCGCCGCGTTCTTCAGCCAATCAGAGCGCTCTTTATGCTGTGAAATTTCCGAATTACCCTTCAGATGGTCCACCGTGCGCCGCGAAAAATGCTGACGTCAGCGTTGCGTCGGCATTTTTTTTTTTTTTTTTTGAAATTCGATTCTGGGCTCGTTTGAAGTCCGTTTTGCCTGAAATTTTTTTCATCTGAACCAGAAAAATGAGATCTTCACATTGGTGGCCTTCTTTCCTACATAAGATTAATAAAAGTATCAATTTCTAATAAAATAGATTAATTTATTTTATAATTTAATACTTTTATTAGTATATTTTTACACTTATCATTGGTTAAAAAAACCTCTATTGAATCCCATAAGCATAATCATTGGCTATGATCTTTCTAAGAGCTAGCAATGATCGGCCGAGATAAAATAAATCTAGAAATTTAGAGAAATAATGTTAGACCACCCAAGTCTGATGGCAACCAAATGACTCTTCAGTCTATGTGGATTCTAGTACCTACTAAGGAATTAAAGTAATTTCTTAAATTGGAGGTAGAGACTATCAATTTGAATAAAATAGTGGAAGAATCTTTAGACTAAAGTTCAAGTCTTTAGGCTTAAAATGATTCATATACAATAGGTCATTGTTCTCTATTAGGGCTAAATCCTAATTGCTTCTATCATTGTTAGACAGTGAAGACTTATGGATGGACCCAACTTTGATAATCAGTATCGAAAGTTGAATATTGGTTCAGCAGTATGAATGGATTCGTATTTAGGTTTCTAAGCCCAGTCAAAATAATTAGTCCAAGGTTAACCAAAATTAGGCATAGTACTTCTAATGTCTGAAATAGGATCATAGGAAGAAGATTTGTCTTGCTTCCTTTGACTACAACAAGTTGAACAAGAGAAAGAAGCAAAAGTTGCTTATTAAAGATATTATACAATAACACCTTAAAACTTTTCTGTATGTAATTCTACTACCTAGGTATTAGATACCAGTGGACTTTTGCAATTCCTTGCAAAGACTATAAGTAAGTGGGATATTTAAAAATGATGAGAAATACCTGAATGTTTGGGATGGAACTCTTATTCCAATCCTAGCTTTAGGAATTGTCAAGCTTATTTTCAGTAGATGTCATTTTGAGTGATTATCACTATTGTCCATCGTTTATGATAAATGTGATCTCTGATGACCTTTTGATTAGAGATGATCATCATTTATCAATAAAGAAGATTGTTGTGATATTATTATGAATAATATTACAATAATACATGGATAATAAAGAAATGATATTTAATATTTAAACAGGCTATTAAGTGCAATGTACACACCCAAGTTATATTATGTCATGGATATCTATCTTTGGCATTATAGGCTTAGTCATCTTGATAAAAACAAGATAAATGGGTAAGCTTGAGAGAAAAATCTCGACATCAATGATTGTGAATCATTGATATCCTGTGAGTCGTGTCTTCTTGGGAAAATGATAAAGTCACCTTTTACTGAAAAAGATGAAGAAGCCGATAAAGTTCTAAGTCTCATACATTATGATGTATGTGGACTTATGAACTTAAGTGCCAAAGGAAGACATTAATATTTCATTACAGATGACCTATCTGGGCATGGGTACGTCTAGGATGAATCATTTAAAATTTTCAAATAATTCAATAATGAAAAAGAAAAATAAATTGGATGAGGTATTAAAACTATTCGATTAGATTGAGAAGACAAATACTTATCCAATGAGTTTGTGACATTTCTATGAAAGAATAGGATTCTCTCTCAGTGAATTCCTTTTCAGAACATAATGTATCTAAAAGGAGAAATTGAACTTTGTTAGACATGGTTCAATCCATAATAGGGTATACTCATCTGTCTGTTGTTGGGTTGTGCTCTTGTGACTACTTTTTTTACTCTAAAAATTTATACCGAGTTAATCTATTGCATTGATTCCATATGGGATATGGATCGAGCATAAACCTAGACTCTCTAACTTTTAGGTTGGGAGTTGATTAGCCTATGTCGTATATTTGCACACAGATAAACTTGGATCCTGGTCTAATAAGTGTTTAAGGGTTATTAATTCTACTATGCGAAAGAACATAAGATGTTCATCAGCAGTAGGGCATTTCTTTTAGAAAGAAGTTTCTTAGAGAAGAAAATGATGCCTATCAAGTTGAACTTATAAAAGTTTGATTGGTAGAAAAGAACCGACGTTATCTGATAAACCTGTAGAACCAGATTTGATCAGATCAAATCTGGAGCCCATTAAAGTGTCACCTTTAAGGAGATCTGATAGAGTACTGCGTTAGCCGGATAGATACTTTAGTGTCTAGGTCAGGGATGGTGATCATGTTGAGCTCGATGAGAACAATAAGGATCCGATCACCTATAAGGATATAGTGTAGTGGCCTGATTCTGAGAAGTGGCTTAGAGCCATATGATCCAAATTGAGATCTATGAAAATCAATAGTGTATGGACATTAGTTGATCACCTGAAGGGATAAAATCCATTGGGTATGAATAGATTTTAATAGGATCAGAGTAGCACAGACGGGAAGGTAAGGATCTATAGAGCCCGTTTGAGTATCATCTCAGAGTTCAAACATATGTTCTGAACGTATATCTTTGTTATGAATAAAGACAAACCCTACACTTATTATTAGGAAAAATGTTTTATAGTGTTATTACTTATGATGTTTGAGGATGAAATTCTCTTAATCTGGAATAGCATTCCAATATTGCAAGGAATAAAGGTTTAGCTGTCGTCTTATTTATCCATGTACAAGATTAGACATGGTATACTCACTAGAGGTAGAGGTAGTGAGCAGATAGTAGTCTGATCCAAGTAAGAGCCATTGGAGGATTGTGTAGACGATCCCTAAGTATTTGGAAAATACTAAGGTCCAGTGACTCAAATATGGAAGTACTAACTTAAAATATATAGATGTTTTGATTTAAGTTAGAATAAGATGACAGCAAGAGAATGTCGACTCACACCCTAATTGTAGGAGCAATCTACTAGAAAGATTTCAACTAGGATACTTTAGCCTATTCAGTTAGTGATGTAGAGTACATCATGGCATATGATACTATCATGTAAGCTATATAGTTGCTAAGGTTTATTAGAAGGTTCGGAGTGGCATCCTCCATCGATGGCCAGTCCTATCGTAGCACTGGAGCCATAGCTCAGACTAAAGAACCGAAGAACCAACATATTCTTATTGCTATCAAGTTTGATTTTTGATCAGGGTGATGTCAATCTTTAGAAGATTGATGTAAAAAGAGAACTTGATCGACCCATTTTATAAGGTCTCGAAACTAAGGAGTTCTACGAACTCAAGTGGAAGATAGGATATTTGATATTATTCTGATTGGCTTTAGTCCAAGTGGGAGTTGTTGAAAAATATGTCCTAAAGCCAATCATCTAAGTAGTAGATGATTGAAATTAATATATGAATTATATAATAATAATAGTAATTTGGCTATTTCGTCATAAAAGTTCTATCTTTCTTAAATGAATTCTTAAATTATGATGAAGTCATTAGAACCATAATCAATCAATAAAGGAGGATTTATCGGATGGTTCTTAAATTGTTTACGATCAAATGATAAGTTATTAACAAGGATGATAACTTATTAAGTATAGATCACTGTATGCCATATGCATTGGTTGCCCTCATAACCAAGTGGTGTGGAGACACTGGTATGGCATCTAAGTAAGATGTAGGAGTATATCTGCACTGAACGTGATCAATGTAGCACTCTACTGTCAAGAGTAGCTAGCTAAGGCCAATGGATATAAGTGTCCCTCCGACCTAAGATCGCCATGGTGACTTACGAGCAACTCAATGTACTTTGGTGCTGGATTGCCTTTATTTCTAATATAAGTGATGGAAGATTTTTAGGCATAGTCAAGTACTTATAGAGTC
This sequence comes from Cocos nucifera, assembly GCA_006176705.1. Classification (NCBI taxonomy): domain Eukaryota; kingdom Viridiplantae; phylum Streptophyta; class Magnoliopsida; order Arecales; family Arecaceae; genus Cocos; species Cocos nucifera. The sequence goes on along the minus strand of QRFJ01001682.1, from coordinate 116,422 downwards.
AATGTATGAGTCAAGATGGGATTGAGCACTCCTAATTAACTTCAAAAAGAGAATGTCTCTCTGTGTTTCAATTTAGCAAAACCTAGGCCTGGGTAATCCTCGTGAGATGTCACGGGAATTGCAAAATTTTGAGACACAATAAAGATGACTTGTATGAGTGTTTGATAGCATACTCGAAGTCCTCTTGAGCATTATTGGTCATAGAGATGAATTATATGATAACCTTAGGCCAGGGTTCTAGGAATGTTGCTTTGCATACATTCGACCTATCCGGACGTCGGAAACTACTGCTAGATAGTAACTTCAATTGGTACAAAAATTGGTTTCTATACTACCGACTTAGATTCAAACCTATGGGGTCACATATATTAGAGCTTGTAATCTGATCGGATGGTTAATCAATAATTAAGAACCGTTTTGAGGTCAAACATTCAATGCGATTGATGTTTGACCAAATGCAAGTGTTGTAGGAGGATCGATTAGCAATTGGATTGCTAATTGAATCAATTTGATTGAGCAATCGGACTGAGATCATGTCTAATTGAATTAGATTTAATTAGAATTGATTTGAATTTAATTAGATTAAGTCTAATTGATTTATTGGATAAACCAATTACAAGGGAAGAATAAATCCTTGCTTGACTAGGACTTGGGTGCACCTAATTGACTTAAGATTTAAATCAGATTTAAATCTTGATTTAATCTAATTTAATTAGGCTCCTAGTTAGATAAAGATCATCCTTAATTAGGTTGCATTTAATTTAGTTTAAATAAGATTTAAATTTGGTTTATAACTATTTTGACCTAGTCAAACAAGAGGAGTCCTAGTTGGACTGGGACTCTCTCTCTTTCACTTGCACCTAAGAAAGCCTACACCATATTTTAATTCAAAATTTTTTTCTATGATTTCCATGCCTAAGAAATGATTTTTCATACCCCATTATCTTAGTAATTGGGTTTAAATTTGATTTGATCAAAATTAGAAGAAAGTTGGAAATTGTTTCCTACTTGGAAGAGTCTTCTTTGACCCAAACTCCTCCCTCTCTTGTGCGCCAACTCTACCCACACCCCTCTATCTTATTTGTCCATTTTTCCCTTGGTTTTGTGTATGAAAATCAGTGGTTACATGAAGAAAATATGTGGGAGGGGCATCCAAGAGTTGGACGCCCCATAGAAGTCCTCTTTTGACTAGATTTTGACCTAGTCTTGCAATAAAAGGTGGATGCCTCTTATGAGATGGTTTAAGGATGTGAGAAATCCTAAAAAAATTATAAAAAATTATAGGAGAAGGAGGAGAAGGCATAGAGGATTTGTGGTGCCATGATTCTTGGAGAAGATCCCTCAATCAAGATATCAATGGTTGATGTCTTGAAGAGACAAGGTAAGAGAAGATTGTCTTCTCTTATATTTTTTTTTATAATTTTCTCTTCCTATTTTATTTATAATTTTTATATGATAAAATTTTGAGAGAGAGAGAGAGGAAGGGCTTGAGGAAGGATGGTGCCAAGATCCTTAAAGAAAAGGTCTTCATCTGGACATCAATCATTGATGTCATGAAGGCACAAAGGTAAGAGAAGATTATCTTCTCTTTATTTTTTTTGAGCATCTTCTTCTCCATTTTATATATGAGATTTTTGTGAAAAAAATTTGAGGGTGTGAGATTTGGAAAAGTAAAGAATAAAATCTAAAGGAGGAGGTCTCCTCTGAACCTAGCATAAGAGATGTTTTCAGGACATCAGCCGTTGATATCCCGATGGAGAAGATTTATCTTCTCCTAGGGTTTTTCATATGTATCATTTTCTAATTTATGGGAGATCTAAGGGTTGGATTCCTCCCTCTTTCCTCCTTATGTTCTTTATCTCTTGGATTATCCAAGAGATCTGAAGAATATGTATTTGATTAACCATCAGGAGGGATCCATGAGAAGCTAGCACTTCGAACGGATCTTCATTCGACGAACCTCCGATCTGTGTTGCAGGTTCATGTGGATCACCTATAGAGGCCAGATGCTTGTGCGGCTCCAAAGGCAATAATGGATTCAACCATGGAGTTCTCGACCTATGCAAAGGTAAGAGACCTGATCTCTTGGTGACCTAGATGTGATCTAGGGTTAGATCTATAATTGTTCTAGATCTACGTATTGATATGATCAATATCACTTATGATTAATTTAATTTTAGATTTATATTTACATCATAACATGTTATAGATCCTTGATGTAGGGTTTTGTAATTTGATTACATGCATGTTGTAGATTAAATAGTTTAATCTATATCTTCTGCTGCTTTATATTTTGAAAAAGTTTTGAAATCTATGCATGAAACCCTGCATGTTTTCTATCATGCCATAGGTTTAATGCAGCGGTTGGCACTTGACTTATGGCCTCGCAAAAACTGCTACTATAGGCCTAAGCTATGGCAGTAATTTTTGAGTCATTGCCATAGGACTGAGCTATGGCAGTAGTTTTTGAACCACTGTCATAGGTTTAATGCAGCGATTGGCACATGACTTATGGCCTCGCTTGGTATGTCTACGATAGCGGTTTTGAAATCGCTATTGTAGATTATCAATAATAAAAAAAATATAAAATTTTTAATTTTTTATATATTTTATCTAATAAATGTAAAGATATATATAACACAACAAAAAATATAAGTAAATATCATAAATACTAGAATATTTTTGAAATGCTCTAATTTTATTATCGAATAAAATTTATTATAATATTTTTTTAAAAAAATACATCAGAAGTCTCCTAAATCTACATTATCATTATCGTCACCGAGAGATGGTGCCCGAGCTAGAGGAGCTGGAGCTAGAGCAGGAGCTGAAGAGGCTGGAGCTGGAGGGGCTGGAGCTGGAATATCGATCAACATGTTCTCAAGGCCCTCAAAATCTGCTCCAAAATGCAAGCTGAGCCTCATCAGCATGACGCTTAGGATGCCCTCTAGATGAGATGTACGCTCCTCCACATGAGTAGCTCATGCCATAGCCTAATCTGCCCATGCCAACACCTCAGCAAGCTGCTTTTGACTGAAGACATCAAAAGCATGTGAAGAGATGCTCGCCTCATACCAGTAGCTTGTCGGCGTATGTCTGCGCCTACATTAGATCCTTCGAGAGTGCTCAGGCCTTAAGACCTGAGGTAGATAGTCATGGGGGCTAGAGGTGTCCGAACCCTCGCTCGCGAGTGCATCTAACTACTGTTATTATAAATTCAAATAGAATTTTATAAAAAATGCTATAATACTGACCATATATACTAATATATTTATTATTTATAAAAATCCTTTCGATCACGGTATTCATCGGCCTACCCTTCTTGTCCATAAGGCTGGATCGGAAGATCTCGCTATGGCTGGGCATCATCCCCTCTCTCATCAACTATAATAATGGATTAGTTTATTAGAAATATATAAGAAAAATATTAATTTAATTTATAAATAAAGATTTAAAATTTATTACCTCTTATGCACATGACTAGCCATAGACTTATGGCCTAGAGTGCGCGTGTACTCTTGGGTTATCCGATTCTCCTAGTTCTGATCGAAAGTAGCCTAACAAGTATTCAAATAAACAATAAATATTTCAATAATATTTAAATATAATTTTAAATATATTGAAAAATTTTACCTCGAATGCCTAGCTCCTTCAATGTCTAACCATCCTCTCCCACTGACTCGAGGGACAGTCCTATATCCAAGGAACAAGCTCCTTCGGAGTATCTCATCAGTGCTCGAGCCATCATCTGTAGAGCTTGACCTTGTAGCCCTAATACAACTCTCCAATCTTTTTCAATCAGGCATCTTGAACCCTCTCATGATCTGAAAAATCGTACCTCCTCTACACAAAAGTTATCAAAAGTCAGTTACCAAATTATTCTAGTCAAAGTGTAAACATATTAAATGCATAAATATAATTAAGATATACTTATCCATATCACCTTCCATATCCGATTCCTGATACTAGCATCCATCAATTGCTAGTCTATGGGTAATACTATAATGATGTTGGACTGCTTCACAAGCACTCCAAAAAAAGAATGCATCTCCCACACGGTCTCCCCTACTGGCATTCCATCCACATCATACTGCACCATCACCTGATGCTGGCAGTTCCACACATGCAGCATGCATGTGAGACTGTAAAATATCCTACTGGATGACGTACCGATAATGAAAATATGTTATGCAAATACATAAGTGTATAAATACTATATAAAAAATAAATAAATAATATAATAAAAATGTACACTTAGATGTCGGAGTCATAGCATGTGTCGAAGATGTGACTGATGGTTGAGGCTCAGATGCTGGGGGAGTAGATGCTGATGGTAGAGTACATGCTAACGGTGGAGTAGATATTGATGGTCTATGGGCAGCCGATGCGGAGGTGGATGGAGTATGCTCTGACTGTGACTCAGATGTAGAGCTCTACGTACTCCATCGAGAGGCGGGGGTGAAAGCTAGATGATGTTTTGGTGCCATCATGACCTGCAACGTTAATGAACATTAACCAATATAACATGTTGAGCAATAATATTAGTATAGCATCAATAAATAGACTCTAATATTTATACCAGAATGTTAAAGTCATCGTCTAGTAGCATATACAATATGGACATCACTATCGCTCCTGACAAATATATCTGGGACCTAGATAGTACCAGGTAAGTTTTATCTTAGAGGAGTATTTTGCATTCATGGTCCAACATCATTATCAACTTCGGTATCATCAAAAATATACCTATGCACCATCCTCACAACAACACCCCATTGAGACTCCAAGGGATTACTAATATAGAAGACTTGACTAGCTTTGGAGGGAAGTATATACGGTTCTTCAGTGCGAAGATGGCATTGCATGTTAACGAGAGTAAAACCACACTCATCAGTCTTCATCCCTGACTATGACATGGTGTCAAACCAATAGCACTTCATCAACGTAATCCTCCCTTTAGAAAAATAGTCCAAGATGACTATCTTCTCCACCTTGCCATAATAGTTCAAATCTATCGTACGAGGCTGTGAATCCATCGAGCTAGCATAACACCTAATGGTAGCGCTCAACATCGTTCCACTATTTTATGTTGCCATGTTTATGGACCTACTGTGAATATTAAACTTGTAGCTATTAATGATGAGCTATTTATACTCACTCATGATACGATTAGGATCTATTGAAAGAGCACGCACTTCAAAGCTTACATCATCGAGTGGTAATCTCCACACCTAATTAAGGAGATGGCACCTAATTAGTAAACATGTCCAAATAAGTTGCACAAGGCAAGAATATAATCATTTACATGATCTTTAAACCATTCAGAAAATTCTTTGTTGCGCATTTTCTCTTTCTCTCGCATACTTAGAGCACCATATTTTACTATTACGACCTTCTTATGTTTGCTGCATGCACAAAGAAAAAATTTAGATGTAATTGAGTATTTTTTCTAATTATTATAACATAAATAAAGCTTAGTAACTCACCTTATGTATGGCTCAGTGACATCATAATTGAAAAGCACATAGCGGTGCGCCTTATCACTTTCCTCAATGCTTAAATCAGTAAGGTGGTATGAAGTAGAAAGTCCATCTGACTATAGAATGGACTCAAATTCAGACTCAATTGGCTCATACTGATCATCTAGATTCCTCATTGATCGATTATGACGTGTCTCAGGCTTATTTAATTTCATGGTATAAAAATCCATATACTCTTGATCCAAATAAGCTTCTGCTATGAATCCCTCCAGATTATTCATATTTCTTACATAAGATTTCAAAGTTTGAATATTTCTCTTAGTAGGATACATCCATCAGTAGAATACTAGGCCTCCAAGTGCAACTTCTTCCGCAAGATGCACTATGAGATGCATCATAATCGTGAAAAATGATGGTAGAAATATCTTCTCCAGATCACATAATATAGTCACCACCCTTGCCTTCATTTTTTTCACATCTTTCTTAAGCAACCACATTGCTCAAATATCTCTATAAAAGTTGTAAAGATGAATAACAGCCATTCTAACATTTTTTGGCAATATACGGTAAATAGTTATTAGGATCAATTCCTGCATCAGCACATGATAATCATGAGTCTTCAATCTCCCAAGTTTGACATCCTTACTATTCACACACTCTGATATGTTGCTTGAGTATCCATCTAGGACCTTCATGTTCTCCTTCACACAAAAAAATGTGGACCGTTCGGAGGCATTCATAACATAGCATGCATGAGGGAGCCTCTACTATTCTTTTTCTATTGGCTCAGGATGGAGTGATCTCCTAATATCCCATTCTTTCAAGTCAAATCGAGAATTCATGTTATCATTAGTCTTATCATTGATATTCAAGATTGTTGCCAATAGGAGCTTGCACACATTCTTTTCAATATGCATTACATCTAAGTAGTGGTGCAATAAGTTTGTGTCCAAATATGGCAAGTCAATGAAGATGCTCTTTTTCCTCCAATTAAAATGTGTGTCATCTTTCTTTGATCGATGCTTCCTCTTCTTACTACTAATCAGATCATCTTTTTTAACTTCAACACTGAGACCATCCAACTCTCTCAGTACATCACTCCTAGACATTCGATTAGGCACCTCACCTTCTTCAACAGTGCCATCGAAGGAGCATGCATCCCTACTGTTTGGATGGTTTCAACAAAGAAAACGTCGATGGCCCATATAGCTAAAGCTCCTCCGATGTATCTATTAGATGTATGTGCCCTAGAAGCCAGATTGACTGACACTTATAATACACTTCTAAGGGCAAAATTATAATTTTGACTATAAATAATAAAATAGATTATTTTCTATCATAGTGTGTATTTAGAAGGTATGTGTGATACATCCTTTGAGTTAATGGTAATGATAATTCATATTTTCTAGAGTAGAAAATTTAAGATATGAATTTTCATTATTAACTCATAAAATGCTTCCAACCGTAGGATCATCATGAGGATGGTGATTGATCCAGAAGGTTGGTGTACGATCGCTTCTTTAGGATAGATGAGTCTTATGTCTATGGTGTAGATATACCAAAGTGAGAGTATAGGTACTCATTAGAGAACGAGGACACTGAGCATGACCACCTTGAGCAGTCATGACAAAGTCTACCTTCTCATCGATGATTGGCTCGAAGCTACAGTAGTGTGTCTAGTTCATTAACCTGAGGTACATCGACAGTTCACCTTGAGAGTGTTATAGTTTGACTACACCATAACTCGATCTGCTAGCCATTCGAAATTCTGAGATGTATGTTGGCTATAGCATATTCATTGTAGGAATTAGGTTGCACCAATAGAGGATCTATCTACCTTGATAGATGAGGAGCAGCCCTATGATGATCATGAGAATCAAGTCCATAAGCCCATGGCCATGGTAGAGTGAAATAATAAAAAGAGATTCTATTAAGATTTTTCACATTGGACTTGAATTGAATGATTAATTCATATGATGAAAATTAGGGTTTGACGAGATCACCTTAACCCTAATTCGATCGAAGCTCAAGATAGAGGAACTTAATCACATAGGTAACTGCACCGAGAGGTTCTTTTTTAGCTTTGATGGGTTGCCACCATATGCTGCTAGGTGTCACTGGTAGATTTTGAGAGCAATCAGAATGATTTGGATGATCGATCATACTAGTTGTCTGAATTTGAAAAGTTCTGATCCGTTGGAAGATATTTTGATGATGTCGATGATAAAGGTCACGATGTATCCCATTACCATATGGAACTACACCTAACTGAGTCACACAAACAAGTGTTTAGATTTGGATGTCATCAATTGGACTAATCCAGTTCAATTGATTTGAATACGATTCAATTAGGTTCAAAGAAATCATGCTAGCATATGATTGAGCCTAATGTTCTCCTTTAACAATCATTAAATCTTATCTCGACTAAACCAAATATGTTTGGGCTCACTCAGGAACCTTTACATGGTCTGACTGAAGCTTGTCTAGGTCAAAAAAGGATTATATTAATTTATGAGATAAATTTAAAACAACACCTGCCATTTTTCGATCACCTGCTAAATCTTATTTTCGGACATTGGTCAAATGTTGACTCTGGATACTTAGACACCTACGCATGTATCATGCACCCATAGGAGATTACCTAGAGACTTGTCGCCCTACTAAAACGCAGATAGGAAGAGGGTGCATGCTTAGGGAGGCATGCCCCCATGAGTATAAAGCTGGAGTCCCATATAGATGGGACTCCAGGGTTGCTTCAGGGGATTAAATTGTGTGGTGCTAAGAAGTCTTATTTGACCCAGTCTTGGCACCACCTTAAGAGGTTTTTGAGGGTCTCTCACCTGATTAGATCAGATGATATCATCCCATCAATCAGATTTAAACTGATTATATAAAGGGCCATGATTGGCCGGGATGATGTGGCACTGAATGGTGCAGCAGGGTCTATATAAATCCTATTTGTGCCTAGAATTTAATACTTCTGCCTTTAGCCCATGCCACAAAGCCTCTCTCCCTCCTTCTCCATGCCACCTTCTAGTCCTCTCTCTCCACTCCATGCCCAAGGACTTTTGGGCATGAGCAATGTGCGATCCAAGCAAGTGAAAGGCGTCGGGAAAGAAAGAAGGAAGCACTGCTGCAAGAGACAACGCCAGTTCTTCAAAAATAGTTTTGAAGACCTTCAAGATCAGATCTAGATCTGATTTTTGAAGGATTGATTGAGAAGGAGAAGATCTCTAGATTCTGCTTAAGTGGATATCGATAGAGGCCAGACACTTAGATGGCTACATCCAGAACCTTAGGCAAACATCGGAATCATCATAGGGTAATTAGATTACTCAAAATAAAGATATAATTAAATTAAATATAATTTTTATTTTTAATTTTTTTGTTATTATATCAACAAGATTAGATCTGAAGAGTCTCAAATCTGATTAGGATCTTAGAAAAAAAAATTTGAAATATCCTTCCTGATCCAATTAGATCTGAATGAACCTGATCCAAAAAATAGGTTTTTTCCTTCAACTGGTATCAGAGCCAGGTTCCATAATTAATTAGATCTAATTTTAATTTATTTTTGATTTGATAATTTGATAATTTTAGATGTCACATTAGATATGATTGGATCTAAAATTAAAAAATTAAAAATAAAATAATCTAGATCTAAGATGTATGAGATGCTTGACTAGACTTGGAATAGAATTTTTCTATATGTAGTCTAGCATAATCATAATTTTTATTTAATTAATTATAATTTTTAGATCTATTTATTTACTACTTTTTGATATTATAAATATTATAATTAGATCTAAAAAATATATAATAAATTTATTTAATTTATTCATATGAGATATGATAGATGCATGTTTAGACTAGTTATAGAATAGTTCTACAAAATTGTCTAGAATAAATTTAATTTGATATGATCAAGTTTAAATCTTATTTTTTAGATGTTTATGAGATAATTCAGATCTAAAATTATGCATGATATGATACATGAGATGTATGCAAAATATATTTTTAGTTAGATCAATTTTTTTTTATATATATGTGATATATGATGTAGATCTAACTAGTTCTGTAGATTTATCATATTTTTGATTAAGGCATTCTCCTTAGCTGTCTGGTCATAAGAATAAAGTAGGGTTTAAAGGCCCTCTCCTCTCATTTGATGGAATGTTCTTATGGTATGTAAGGATGCTGTGCGTTCATCCTTAATCAGAAATCAAAAAACTTATTTTCTGCAAAATCCTAGATCCTGAAATCCTTGGATTTTATATACTTATTTTGTTTATGAATCCTAAACTTAATTAAAAATTAAGATTATAAAATATATTAGATCTAAAATTAAGAATTTTTAGATCTAAGACATATTCATAAAATTGGATTCGGGCTTGGGTAGCTCAATTAGGGGTAGCGGTTGATCAAACTGAATCAAGAGTTGGTTAGGTGGGATCAAGAGTACTTAAATTGTCTAGCCTAATAGGATTAAGTCTGGGTCAAGGTCGAGTCACATGAGTAATCGATCAAATTAAAATCTAATTAGGCTTAGTGATTAGAGTTTGGATTGTAGGCTAACTTGATTTATTCTGGCTTAATAATTTGGTATCTAAGGTAAGTTTGGTAGATACGATCGACTAGTTTTTAATTGGGAGCTACTCGACTCAAATGCATTCTTATCGAGTTAATGGCATATTCCTTCCACCAGTCTTACTTGGCCATATTTGTCGGCCTAGTCCTGATCTAAGGTGGTTAATAATCTAAGCTGATGCATGCCACTAGGTTAGTCATAATAGTTATAGCTATGTCAAGTCAAGTTTAAAGAGATCTAAATCAAATCCTCCTAAGAAAAGATTAAGTCTAAGGTCTTCCACCATTATAGATGTGCGGGCCCTTTTTGGGGTTGATTATTCTCGACTGGTCACAGTGGTTTAGTTGCACCAAAAAGATGTAACCATGTCTATTAGGCATTGGATTCTACGGGCTAGAGGATGGATTACGCTCAATATTCTAGATACGGTGAGATACCCAATTAGAAATTCAATCTATGCAAATGGTGGATTTGACATAACTAAGGAGTGGATCAATATTCAAGACATGGTGAGATTCATGAATTAGAGACCAAGTCTGGTTGCACCATGATTAGAGAATCATTGGACAAGAGTTGTTCACTCATTGGCTAACCCATCACCAATAACTGTTAGGTGAGGTGATGAGTCAGTTGGTGAAGCTACACCACCCACTAGAAATTAGTAATCATAGAGATTTTCGCATCTTTACAGAGAGAGTGTAGGGATTCAAGAAAATAGTGGGAGCTAATTTGTTTAAAAATCAAACTCTTAAATAAATTGGTCAAGTCTTAATTACAAAATCTAACTAAAAACTTTGACTCTCTACAGAAAAAAGAAAAATATCTGCATCCAACCCACAATCCCATATCCTAGACACCCATAGACTGACCGAACCTAATTACAAGGATTGGCTTCGAAACTTCAAAATTATTTTGGATTCTAAGAAGTTGACTCATGTATTGGACCAGGATCTCCTCACCTTACCAGCTCGTCCATCCACTGAATAGAGAGCATCTCTTGATAAGCGGATGGATGAAGATAATAAGGTCAGATACTACATGTTGGGCTCGATGTCTAATGAGCTTCAACACCAATATGAAGATATCAAGACTATCCGCCAAATGTTGGCTCACCTGCAAGAGTTGTTTGGTGAACAGAGTCATGCAGCCAAATATCAGATCACTAAATGACTGTTTAAGGCTAAAATACGTGATGGGTAGTCAGTCCAAGATCATTGTCTGATGATGATCAAGGACTTGGAAGAGCTCGAGAAGCTCGAAGTGAAGTTAGACCAGGATCTATAGAATGATATAATTTTGCAATCCTTGACAGATGTGTATGGGCAATTCATCATGAACTACCATATGCATAAACTTCAGAATACTCTGATCAAGCTTATGAATATGCTGGTTACTGTTGAGCTTTCTATGAAAGGTTCTAAAGGCTCAGTACTAGCTATGGAACGGACTTCTTCCAACAGAAAGTCTTTTGGAAAGAAGAAGAAATCTGTGAAAAGATAGAAGGTGGAATGTGGAAAGAAAAGAAAGACAGAGCTGAAGAAGAAGGCCGCTGATATAAGAAAGTGTTTTCACCATAATACTGATGGTTATTAGAAGCGGAACTGTCCTACATATCTGGCCATCCTGAAGAATAAGAAGGAGACAGGTCCTTCTGGAGGTATGCTCGTTATTGAATCTAATCTTGCGATTTCTTCTACATCCAGTTGGATGCTTGACTCTAGTTCTAGTTCTCATTTGTGCACTTTCATGCAGAGTCTTGAGGATAGCAGGAGGCTGAGGGATGGTGAGATGATCCTATGCCTTGGAAATGGAGCAAGAGTTGCTGCTGTGGCCGTAGGAACCTACCCTCTTCAACTATCATTTGACTTAGATTTAGTACTTAAGGATTGTTATTATGTGCCTGCTGCAAGCAAGAATTTGATTTCTGTTTAATGTTTAGCACAAGAAGGCTATGTAATTACTTTTCTTATGGACTATTGTAATATTCTTTATGAAAGAAATAAAATTACAAGTGATTTTCTTATTAACGATCTCTACCAGTTACATATTGATGTATCTATCTTTAATATCGAGCAAAATATGAATGCCATAAGATCAAAATGATCCAAGGATAGTCCAAACGATAGGTATCTATAGCACCTAAGGTTAGGTCATGTAGCAGAAGATAGGATTAACAAATTAAAAAAAATTGGGCTATTGAGCCCATTAACTTTCGGGTCATATCAAATTTGTGAATCATGTCTTCATGGCAAAATGACTAAGCTTTCTTTTTGTAGGACATGGGGAAAGGGCCATAGATCTACTTGCCCTAGTACATACTAATGTGTGCAGCCCATTTGATGTGCCGGTTAGAGGAAACTTTATCTACTTCATAAGCTTTATCGATTATTTATCTCGGTATGGGTATGTCTATCTTATGAGACATAAGTCTGAAGCCTTTGAAAAGTTTAAGGAATTCAGACATGAAGTGAAAAAGCAAACTGAAAAATCCATTAAGGTTCTTTGATCAAATCGAGGAGGTGAATACCTTAGTCAAAAATTTTTGAACTATCTCAAGCAATATGGCATAGTCTCTCAATGGACTCCACCTGAAATACCTCAACTCAATGGGGTTTCAGAATTGAGGAATCGAACCCTATTAGATATGGTCTGATCCATGATGAGCTTCACAGACCTTCCTAATTTTTTTTGAGGACATAGTCTGTTAACTGCTAGATATTTACTGAATATGGTTTCCTCTAAAACCATTCCTACTACACCATATGAGATATGGCATGGTAAGAAATCAAGTCTGAGTCATCTCAAAATTTGGGGTTGTCCGGCTCATATCAAAAGACAACAAACGGATAAGTTAGACTATAGATCCTTTAGAGCTCGATTCACAGGATATTCTAAAGAGTCATTAGGATATTATTTCTATATTTCAGATAAGCACAATATGATTGTAAGTCGGCATGCCATCTTTCTTGAAAAATAGTTTATTCAAGATGGTGGCATTGGAAAGCAGATCAAGCTCGAGGAGAAAATCTCATAAGAGCAACGAGCTAAGGACCCTATGGAACCAAATTAGGTTGAGCTAATACAATCACTACCTCCTCCATCTTGTAGATCGAAAAGGATTTTTCGTCCTTCTGAGAGGTACTTAGGTACTATTTCAGAAGAAGTAAAAAAAATATTCCTCATAGGTAATAAGGTTCATGGTGATGATCACAAAACCTATGACGAGGCAATATCGGATATCGACTCCAAGAAATGGTTAGAGGCAATGAAGTCAAAAATTGACTCGGCGCACTCAAACCAAGTTAGGATCTTGGTAGATCCACCTGAAGGTATAGTACCTATTGGGTGTAAATGGATCTACAAGAGAAAGATTGGTGCAGATGGAAATGTGGAGACATTCAAAGCTAGATTAGTGGCAAAAGAGTATAGTCAATGTGAAGGCATTGACTATCAAGATACCTTTTCACCAGTAGTCATGCTAAAATCCATCCGCACATTACTTGCTATTATAGCCTATTTCGATTATGAAATATGGCAAATGGATGTGAAAATGGCATTCTTAAATCGATACCTTGAGGAAGATATCTATATAAAACAACCACTAGGTTTCACATTCAGTGATGCTGATCATAAAGTATGCAAGCTGCAAAGATCCATAAATGGACTTAAGCAAGCATCTCGGAGCTGGAATACTCGTTTTAATGATGTAGTCAAATTAGTTGGTTTCATCAAGAATAAGGAGGAACCATGTGTTTTCAAAAAGGTCAGTAAGAGCACTATTGTCTTCCATGTACTGTACGTGGATGATATCCTCCTTATTGGAAATGATATTCCCATGTTGACCATAGTTAAAATGTGGTTATCTAAAGAATTCTCCATGAACGACCTAGGAGAAGCATCCTTTATTCAAGGAATTGAGGTCTATAAAGATAGACCGAATAGGATGCTAGGTCTTTCATAGAAGATGTACATAGAGGAAGTGCTAAAGAGGTTTAGCACGGAAAACTCCAAAAGGGAATTGGTAACCTTCAGGCATGGCATTCATCTCTCCAAGAAAATGTGTCCCGACACACCTGAGGAGATTGAACGCATGAGCAAGATCCCTTATGCTTCAGTAATAGGGAGCCTCATGTATGCCATGTTATGTATATGACTTGATATAGCCCATGCTATGAGTGTCACAAGCAGATATCAATTGAATCTAGGTGAAGAATACTGGACTTCTGTAAAATGTATCCTTAAGTACTTGAGAAAAACTAAGGATATGTTGTTGATTTTTGATAATGGAGAACTCGAAGTCCAGGAGTATATAGACTCAAATTTTATATCGGATATAGATGATCGAAAGTCAACATCTAGAAGTCTGTTTGTGTGTAATGGTGGTGCTGTCAGTTGGAATAGTTTCAAGCAGACAGTGACAGCAAATTCCACCATGAAAGTAGAGTATATCGCTGGGTCAGAAGCTATGAAGGAGGCATTCTAGTGTAAGAAGTTTGCCATAGAGATTGAAGTGATGCCATTGGATGCCATTCCTCTATATTGTGTTAATAATGGCACCATAGCTCTTGCTAAGGAGCTGAGGTCTCAACAAAAAGCCAAGCACATCAAGCGGTAATATCACATCATCCACGATTATCTTAAGAAAGGTTACATCGAGGTCAAGAGAGTTGACTCTGCAGACAATGCGGCAGACCCACTTACAAAGTCATTGGGCTAGTAGAAGATCGAAGCCCACCTTGAGAAGATGGGACTTTGATTTGTAGCCAATTGACTTTAGGTCAACTGGTAGTTTGTTAGATATATGTGCCCTAGATGCCAGATTGGCTGACACTTGTAATACACTTCTAAGGATAAAATTATAATTTTAACTATAAATAATAAAATAAATTATTTTCTATCATAGTGTATATTTTGAAAATGTCTGTGATACATTCTTTGAGTTAATGATAATAATAGTTTATATTTTTAAGAATAAAAAATTTAAGACATGAATTTTTATTATTAACTTATAAAATGCTCTCGACCGTAGGATCATCATGAGGATGGTGATTGATCTAAAAGGTTGGTGTACGATCGCTTCATTAGGATAGATGAGTCTTATGTCTATGGTGTAGAGACACCAGAGTTAGAGTATAAGTATTCATTAGAGAACAAGGGCACTGAGTGAGACCACCTCAAGCAGTCATGAGGAAGTCAACCATCTCATCGATGACTGGCTCGAAGCTATAGTGGTGTGTCTAGTTCTATGACCTGAGGTGCATCGACAGTTCACCTTGAGGGTGTTATAGTTTGACTATACCATAACTCGATCTCCTAGCCATTTGAAATCCTGAGGTGTATGTTGGCTATAGCATGTTCATTGTAGAAATTGGATTGCACCAATAGGAGATTTATCTACCTCGGTAGATGAGGAGCAATCCTATGATGATCATGAAAATCAAGTCCATAAGCCCATGGCCATGGTAGAGTGAAATAATTCAAAGAGTTTCTATTAAGGTTTTTCACATTGGGCTTGAATCGAATGATTGATTCATATGTCGAAAATTAGGGTTTGATGAGATCACCTTAACCCTAATCTGATCGGTGCTCAAGATAGAGGAACTTAACCACATAGGTAACTGCACTTAGAGGCTCACTTTCAGTTCTGATTGATTGCCACCATATGCTGCTAGGTATCACTGATGGATTTTTGGAGCAATTAGAATGATTCGGATGATCGATTATACTAGTTGTCTGAATCAGAAAAGTTCTGATCCATCAGAAGATGTTTCGATGATGTCGATGATAGAGAATGCAATGTATCCCATTACCATACAAAATTGATGTTAGATATATGTGCCTTAGAAGCCAGAATTGGCTGACGCTTGTAATACACTTCTAGAGGCAAAATTATAATTTTGATAAATATCAATAAAATGGGTTATTTTCTATCATATATGTGTATTTAGTGTCTGTGATACATCCTTTGAGTTAATGGTAATGATAATTCATATTTTCAAGAGTTGAAAATTTAAGACATGAATAATCATTATTAACTTATAAAATACTCCCGACCATAGGATCATCATGAGGATGGTGATTGATCCGAAAGGTTGATGTACAATTGCTTCTCTTTAGTAGATGAGTCTTGAGTCTGCAGTGTGGAGACACCGGAGCGAGAGTATAGGTACTCGTTAGAGAATGAGGGCACTGAGCGTGACCACCTCGAGTAGTCATTAGGGAGTCTACCTTCTCGTCAATGACTGACTCGATGCTGCAGTAGTGTGTCTGGTTCTTTGACCTGAGAGTGCATCGGCAGTTCACCTTGAGGGTGTTATAGTTTGACTACACCATTACTCGGATCTCCTAGCCATATGGAACCCTGAGGTGTATGTTGGCTATAGCATGTTCATTGTAGGAACTGGATTGCATCAAGATGGAATCTATCTACCTCGGTGGTAGAGGAGCAGCCCTATGATGATCATGAGAATCAAGTCCAGAAGCCCATGGCCATGGCAGAGTGAAATAATAGAAAGAGTTTCTATTTAGATTTTCACATTCGGACTTGAATCGAATGATTACATCATATGACAGAGACTAGGGTTTGACGAGTTCACCTTAACCCTAATCTGATCGGGGCTCAAGATAGAAGAACTTAATCACACAGGTAGCTGCACCAAGAGGTTCGCATTCAGCTCTGATGGGTTGCCACCATATACTGCTAGGTGTCACTGGTGGATTTTGGGAGCAATTAGAATGATTTAGATGATCGATCATTCTAGCTGTTCGAATCAGAAGAGTTCTGATCCATCGAAAGGAGTTTCGATGATGTCGATGATAGAGATCATGACATATCCCATTACCATACAGAACTGAACCTAACTGGGATCACACAAACAAGGGTTTGAATCTGGTGATCATCAATTGAACTGATCCAGTTCAATTGATCTGAATGAGATTCAATTAGGTTCAAGAAAATCGTGCTAGCACTCGATTGAACCTAACGTTCTTCTTTTACTATCATAAATAGTTGTCCTGACTGAGCCAAAGGAGTTTGTGCTCGATTCAGAGGCCTTCATTTGGTCTGACTGGAGCTTGTCCAAGTCAGAAAAGGTTGTCTTATTTTGTAAGACATTACCTGCCATTTTTGGTCACCTGCCATTTCTCGTCCTTTGACTTTGGTCAAAAGTTGACCTTTGACTGGTCAAATGTTGACCATTGATACTTTGACTTCTGTCCACGTGTCACGCACCTATTGGAGAGCTGGTGGGGGCTTGTCCCCCTGCCTAGAACCTGGCAAGGAGGAGGGCGCATGCCACCCTTGGCGTGTGCCCAAGTTGGAGGCGCCCAGGAGTCCCTGTTGGACAGGGACTCCATCTCCTTTTTGGATTCCGATTAGAGTTCTCCTAAGAACCAACTTTGACTGGTCTTAGGCACCCTCTAAGGAGGAATCCAGGGGACTCTATTCCCACCAATCAGATTTAGATCTGATTTCACAAAGAGTTGTGATTGGTTGGGAAGAAGAGGAGTTGGATCATAGATAATCTATAAATAAGACCCTGCACGCCCAACTCAAAGAGCAATTGAAATCCCATGCCCCAAGGCTGCCTCTCCCCTCTTCCTCCATGCCAAACCCACCTTCTCCCTCTCCTCTCCATGTCTAAAAGCATTTTGGACCTTGGTTGGTGCAATCCAAAGGTGAGAGAAAGGCGACTGAAAGCTAGAAGGCTGCACTGCTGCAAAGGACAACTGCTGATCTTCGAAAGGAGTTTTGAAGATCCTCCAGATCAGATCTAGATCTAATTTTTAGAGACTTGATAGAGAAGAAGAGAATCTTCAGATCCAACCTGAGTGGATATCGATAGAGGCCAGGCACTTGCATGGCTAGATCCATAACCTTCTGCTCCTCACAGGATCATCATCGGGTAATAGGATTACCAACTTCAAGGTAAATTAAATTTTATTTAATTTATATAATTTTATTTTACTTATTAAAATAATAAGAATTAGATTTAAAATATTTTAGATCTGATCTAGATTAAAAAGAAAAAAATTTAAAATATATCTCTTGATCTGATCGAATCTGGTCTGAAAAATCAGGATTTTCCTTCAACTGGTATTAGAGCCAAGGTTCTAAAAGTATTTAGATCTATTTTTAAATTTATTTTAATTAAAAATAATTGATTTCAGATGTCACATAATATGTGATTAGATCTAAAATTAGAAAAAATTAAAATTAAATAATTTGGATCTAAGATTAGAAAATATGCATGACTAGTTCTAAAATAGAATAGTTCTATAGAATAGTCTTGCATGTTTTCAATTTAATTTGATTAAATCATATTTTAGATCTATTTATTTACTATTTTTTGATATTATAATATTATAATAATATCTAAAAAATAGTAAATAAAAATTATTTAATTTTAAACATCATATGAGATATGATTGATGCATGTCTAGACTAGTTGTAGAATAGTTCTACATAATTATCTAGATTAGAATTTATTTTGATTAAGATCAATTTAAATCTAATTTTTTAGATTATTATGAGATAATTTAGATCTGAAAATATGCATGATTCGATACATGAGATGTATGCAAAATATGCCATGATTAGATCTAATTTGTATATGAGATATATGATATAGATCTAAAACTATTTTGTAGTATTACATGTTCCTGATTAAGGCATTCCTCTTGGCCGTCCGATCATAAGAATGAAGAAGGGTTTAAAGGCCCTCTCTTCCCATCCGATGGGGTGTTCTTATGATGTGTAGGGGTGCTGCATGTTCGTCCTTAATCAGAAATCCAAAACTTACTTTCTGCAAAACCCTAGATCCTGAAACCCTAGGATTTATTTGTGCATATTTTGTTTATGAACCCTACTTAATTAAAAATTAAGATTATGGAATATTAATTAGGTCTAAAATTGAGAATTTTAGATCTAAGACATATTCATAATACTGGGTTCGGGCTTGGGTAGCTCAATTAGGTCTAAGCGGTTGATCAAACCGAATCAAGAGTTGGTTAGATGGGATCAACAATGCTTAAATTGACCAGCCTAATAGGATTAAGTCTGGGTCAAGATCGAGTCACGATCAAGCAAGACCTAATTAGGCTCAGAGGTTAGAGTCTGGATTGTAGGCTAACCCAATTGGTTCTGACTCAATAATTTGGTGTCTAAGGTAAGTTTGGCACATACGACCGACTGGTTTTTAATTGGAAGCTACTCGACCTGAATGCGTTCTTGTACGAGTTAATGGCATATTCCTTCCACCGATCTCACTTACCTGGCCATATCTGTTGACATAGTTCTGATCTGAGGTGGTCAATAATCCGAGCTAACCCATGCCACTAGGTTAGTCATAATTGTTATGACTATGACAAGTCTAGTTTAATGAGACCTGAATCAATTCTCCCTAAGAAAAGATTAAGTCTGAGGTCTTCCACCATTGTAGATGTGCGGGCCCTTCCCAGGGTTGATTGTTCTCGGCTGGATACAGTGGCTCAGTTGCACCAAAAAGATGCAACCATGTCTATTAGGCATTGGATGCTATGGGCTGGAGGATGAGTTGGGCTCAATATTTCTGGATACGGTGAGAGACTCAATTAGGAAATCCAGTCTATGCAAATGGTGGGTCTGACTTAACTAAGGAGTGGATCAATATTTTGGATACGGTGAGATTCATGAATTAGAGACCAAGTTTGGGTGCACCATGATTAGAGAATCATTGAACAAGAGTTGTTCACTCATTGGCTAACCCATCACCAATAACTGTTAGGTGAGGTGATGAGTCAGTTGGTGAGACCGCACCACCCACTAGAAATCATTAATCATGGAGATTTTTGCATCTCTACAGAGGGAGTGTAGGGATCCGAGAAAATAGTGGAAGCTAATTTGTTTAAAAATAAAATTTCTAAATAAATTGGTCAAGTCATAATTACAGTATCTAACTAGAATCTTTGACTCTCTATAGAAAAATGTCTGCGTCCAACCCATTAGCACGTATCCTGGACACACATAGACTGACCTGGACCCAATTATAAAGATTGGCTCAGGAACTACAAAATCATTTTGGATTTCGAGAAGTTAACCCATGTACTGGATCAGGACCCTCCCACCTTACCAGCCCATCCATCCGCTGAACAGAGAGCATCTCTAAAAAAATGGATAGATGAAGATAATAAGGCCAGATATTACATATTGGGCTCGATGTCTGATGAGCTCCAGTGCCAACATGAAGATATCATGACTGCTCGCCAAATGTTGGCTCACCTGCAAGAGATGTTTGGTGAACAGAGTCGCGCAGCCAAGTATCAAGTCACGAAATGACTTTTTAAGGCTAAGATGCATGATGGGCAGTCAGTCCAAGATCACTGTCTGATGATGATCAAGGACATGGAAGAGCTTGAGAAGCTCGGTGTGAAGTTAGACTTGGATCTGCAGAACGATATTATTCTACAATCCTTGACTGATGCATATGGGAAATTCATCATGAATTACCACATGCATAAACTTCAAAATTTCTTGGCCGAATTAATGAATATGCTGGTCACCGCTGAGCTTTCTATGAAAGGTTCTAAAGGCTCAGTTCTTGCTATGGAATGGACTTCTTCCAAAAGAAAGTCTTATGGAAAGAAAAAGAAGTCTACGAAAAAGCAGAAGGTGGAAGGAGGAAAGAAGAAGAAGGCAGAGCCGAAGAAGAAGGCCGATGTCAAAGGAAAGTGTTTCCATTGCAACAGCGACGGCCATCGAAAGTGGAACTGCCCTACTTACCTGGCCACCCTGAAGAACAAGAAGGAAGGTCCTTCTGGAGGTATGCTCGTTATTGAGTCTAACCTTATGATTTCTTTTGCATCCAGTTGGGTGCTTGACTCTGGTTCTAGTGCTCATCTGTGCACTTCCATGCAGGGTCTTAAGAATAGCAGGAGGCTGAGGGATGGAGACATGATCCTATGCATCGGTAATGGAGCAAGAGTTGCTGCAGTGGCGGTGGGAACATATCCTCTTCGATTACCATCTGGTTTAGACTTAGTTTTGAAAGACTGTTATTATGTGCCTGCAGCTAGCAGGAATTTGATTTCTGTTTCATGCTTAGCACTAGAAGGCTATGTGATTACCTTCTTTAAGGACCATTGTAACATTCTTTATGAAAGAAATAAAATTGCAAATGGTTTTCTTATTAACGATCTTTATCAGCTACATATTGATGTACCTATTCTAACTATCAAGCAAAACGTGAATGCCAAATGACCTAGGGATAGTCCAAACGACAAATATCTATGGCACCTGAGATTAGGTCATATAGCAGAAGATAGGATCAACAAATTAGAGAAAAATGGGCTATTGAGTCCATTGACTTTCGAGTCATATCCAACTTGTGAATCTTGTCTTCAAGGCAAAATGACCAAACTCCCTTTTGTAGGACATGGGGAAAGGGCCATAGATCTTCTTACCCTAGTACATACTGATGTGTGCGCCCAATTTGATGTGCCAACTAGAGGTAATTTTTTTTACTTCATTATCTTTACTGATGATCTATTTAGGTATGGGCATGTGTATCTTATGAGACATAAGTCTGAAGCTTTTGAAAAGTTCAAAGAATTCAGACATGAAGTAGAAAAACAAACTAAAAAACCCATTAAGGTTCTTCGATTAGATTGAGGAGG
Source organism: Cocos nucifera (assembly GCA_006176705.1). Classification (NCBI taxonomy): domain Eukaryota; kingdom Viridiplantae; phylum Streptophyta; class Magnoliopsida; order Arecales; family Arecaceae; genus Cocos; species Cocos nucifera. The sequence goes on along the minus strand of QRFJ01001682.1, from coordinate 94,702 downwards.
TGAATACCTTAGCCAAAAATTCTTAGACTATCTCAAGAAAAATGGCATAGTCTCTCAATGGACTCCAGAGGAATATCTTAACTCAACGGGATTTTAGAATGGAGAAATCGGACTATATTGGATATGGTCCGATCCATGATGAGCTTCACAGACCTCCTTGATTTTTTTTGGGGACACTCATTATTAACTTCAATTTATTTACTAAATAGGGTTCCCTTTAAAACCCTTCCTACTACACCGTATGAGATATGGCACGGTAAGAAACCAAGTCTGAGTCATCTCAGAATTTGGGGTTGTCCGGCTCATGTCAAAAGACAACAAGCGGACAAGTTAGAGTTTAGGTCCTTCAGAGCTCGATTCATAGGATATCCTAAAGAGTCATTAGGATATTATTTCTACATTTCAGAAGACCACAATGTGATTGTGAGTCGACATGCCATCTTTCTTGAAAAATAGTTTATTCAAGATAGCGGCATTGGAAAGCAGATTAAGCTTGATGAGAAAGTCTCACAAGTACAACGAGCTAAGGACCAATTGGAACCAAATCAGGTTGAGCCAATAAGAACACTACCTCCTCCACCTGTAAGATCGAAAAAGAGTTTCCGTCCCCCTGAAAGATAACTTAGGTATAATTGCAGAGAAGTAGAGAAATGTTCCTCGTAGGTAATGGGCCCATGGTGATGATCGAAAACCTCAAAGAGCCGATATCAGATATCGTACTTCGAGAAATGCTAGTGCAATGCAGTCAAAAAATGACTTCGATGCACTCAAACCAATGTCTGATCTTTGTAGATCCACCAGAAGGTAATAGTACCTATTTGGTGTATATTGGATCTTCAAGGAAAGATTGGTGCAGATGAATAATATGGAGACATTCAAGGCTAGACTAGTGCAAAAGGTTATAGTCAATGCGAAGGCGTTGACTATCAGGATACCTTTTTCCCAGTGGCTATGCTAAAATCCATCCACACCATTGCTTCCATTTGTACAGTTTTGATTATGAAATATGACAAATGGACATGAAAATGGCGTTCTTGAATGGATATCTTGAGGAAGATATCTATATGGAACAGCTGCTAGGTTTTCACATCCAAGTGATACTGATCACAAGGTTTGCAAGCTACAAAGGTCCATATAAGGACTTATCAAGCATCTCAGAGCTGGAACACTCAGTTTCAATGATGTGAATCAAAATGTTTTGGTTTCAATCAAAAATGAAAGAGGAACCATGGTTTTCAAAAAGTTAGTGGGAGCGCTGTTGTCTTTCTCGTATTGTACGTGATGACATCCTCCTTATTGAGAAATGATATTTTCCTAATGAAATAGTCAAATTATGTTTCCAAGGAATTCTCCATGAAGGACCTAGGTGAAGCATCCTTTATTCTAGGAATTAAGGTCTATAGGGATAAACTGAATAGGATGCTAGGACTTTCACAGAAGATGTACATAGAAGAAGTTCTAAAGAGGTTTAGTATGGAAAACACTAAGAGGGGATTAATACCCTTAGAATGGTATTCATCTTTCCAAAAGATGTGCCCTAGCACACCTGAGGAAATAGAACGCATGAGTAAGATCCCTTATGCTTCTGCAATAGGGAGCCTCGTGTATGCCATGCTTTGTACACGATCTGATATAGCCCATGCTGTGAGCGTCACAAGTAGATATCAGTCAAATCTTGGTGCAAGAACACTGGCTTCTGTGAAATGTATCTTAGTATACTTGAGAAGAACTAAGGATATGAGTTGGTCTTTGTAACAGAGAACTCTAAGTCCAGGGATACACAGACTCGGATTTTATGTCCGATGTAGATGATCAAAAGTCGACATCTGCGAGTCTGTTTGTGTGCAATGATGGTGCTGTCAGCTGGAAGAGTTCCAAGCAAACCGTGATAGCAGATTCCACTATGAAAGCAGAATATATCGCTGCATCAGAGGTTGCAAAGGAAGCATTTTGGTACAAAAAGTTTGCTGCAGAAATTGGAGTAATGCCATTAGATGTCATTCCTCTATACTACGATAATAATAGCGCTATAGCCCTTGCTAAGGATCCACGGTCTCACCAAAAATTCAAGCACATTGAGCAGCGATACCACCTCATCCGTGATTACCTCGAGAAGGGTTATGTCGAGGTCTAGAGAGTCAACTCTATAGATAATGTGGCAGACCCACTTATAAAGCCGTTGGGCCAGTAGAAGATCGAAGCCCACCTTGAAAAGATGGGACTTAGACTTTTAGCTAATTAGCTTTAGGACAAGTGGGAGATTGTTAGATATATGTACCCTAGAAGCTAGAATTGGCTAATACTTGTAATACACTTCTAGGGGCAAAATTATAATTTTGACTAATATCAATAAAATGGGTTATTTTTTATCACATTGTTATTTAGTGTGCTATGATACATCCTTTGAGTTAATGGTAATGATAATTCATATTTTCAGAGTTGAAAAATTAAGACATGAATAATCATTATTAACTTCATAAAAATGCTCCCAACCATAGGATCATCTGAGGATGGTGATTGATCGGAAGGTTGGTGTACAATCACTTCTCTTTAGTAGATGAGTCTTGAGTCTACGGTGTGGAGAACCAGAGCGAGAGTACAGATACTCGTTAGAGAACGAGGGCACTGAGTGTGACCATCTCGAGTAGTCATTAGGGAAGTCTACCTTCTCGTCATGACTGACTCGATGCTGCAAGTTAGTTGTCTGGTTCTTTGACTAAGATGCATCGACAGTTCATCTTGGAGGGTGTTAATAGTTGACTACACCATTACTCGGACTCTAGCCATTGGAACCCCTGAGGTGTATGTTGGCTATGATGTTCATTATAGGAATGGATGCGTCAAGATGGAATCTATCTACCTCGGTGGTAGAAGAGCAGCCCTATGATGATCATAAGAATCAAGTCCAGAAGTCCATGGCCATAGTAGAGTTTCACATTGGACTTGAATCGAATGATTACATCATATGACAGAGACTAGGGTTTGATGAGTTCACCTTAACCCTAATCTGATCGGGACTCAAGATAGAAGAACTTAATCACATAGATAGCTGCACCAAGAGGTTTGCATTCAGCTCTGATGGGTTGCCACCATATATTTCTAGGTGTCACTGGTGAATTTTGGGAGAAATTAGAATGATTTAGATGATCGATCATTCTAGCTATTCGAATTAGAAGAGTTCTGATCCATCGAAAAGAGTTTTGATGATGTCGATGATAGAGATCATGACATATCCCATTACCATACAGAACTAAACCTAACTGGGTCACACAAATAATGGTTTGAATCTAGTGATCATCAATTGAACTGATCCAGTTCAATTGATCTGAATGAGATTCAATTAGGTTCAAGGAAATCGTGCTAGCACTCGATTGAACCTAACATTCTTCTTTTACTATCTTAAATAGTTGTCCTGACTAAACTAAAGGAGTTTGTGCTCATTCAGAGGCCTTCATTTGGTCTGACTGGAGCTTGTCCAAGTCAGAAAAGGTTGTCTTATTTTGTAAGACATTACCACCCATTTTTGGTCACCTGCCATTTCTCGTCCTTTGACTTTGGTTAAAAGTTGAACTTTGATTGGTCAAACATTGACCATTGACACTTTGACTTCTGTCCACATATCACGCACCTATTGGAGAGCTGGTGGGGGGCTGTCCCCCTGCCAGAACCTGGCAAGGAGGAGGGTGTATGCCACCCTTGGCGTGTGCCCAAGTTGGAGGCGCCCAGGAGTCCCTATTGGACAGGGACTCCATCTCCTTTTTGGATTTCGATTAGAGTTCTCCTAAGAACCAACTTTGACTTATCTTAGGCACCCTCTAAGAAGGAATCTAGGGGACTCTGTTCCCACCAATCAGATTTAGATCTGATTTCACAGAGAGTTGTGATTGGTTGGAAAGAAGAGGAGTTGGATCATAGATAATCTATAAATAAGACCCTGCGCCCAACTCAAAGAGCAATTAAAATCCAACGCCCCAAGGCTGCCTCTCCCCTCTTCCTCCATGCCAAACCCACCTTCTCCCTCTCCTCTCCACATCCAAAAGTGTTTTGGACCTTGGTTGGTGCAATCCAGATGAGAGAAAAGGCGACTGAAAGCTAGAAGGCTGTGCTGCTGCAAAGGGCAACTACTGATCTTCAAAAGGAGTTTTGAAGATCCTCCAGATTAGATCTAGATCTAATTTTTGGAGACGTGATAGAGAAGAAGAGGATCTCCAGATCCAGTCTAAGTGGATATTGATAGAGGCCAGGCACTTGCGTGGCTAGATCCAAAAACTTCCGCTGCTCACAGGATCATCATCGGGTAATAGGATTACCCACTTCAAGGTAAATTAATTTTAATTTAATTTATCTGATTTTATTTCAATTATTAAAATAATAAAAATTAGATCTAAAATATTTCAAATCTGATCTTGATCAAAGAGAAAAAATTTTGAAATACATCTCTTGATCTGATCAGATCTGAACAAATCTGGTCCGGAAAATCAGAATTTTCCTTCAACTGAACCTAACTGGGTCAAACAAACAAGGATTTGGATCTAGATGTCATCAATTAGACTAATCTAATTCAATTAATTTGAATAAGATTTAATTAGGTTCAAGAAAATCATGCTAGCACATGATTGATCCTAATGTTCTCCTTTAACAATCATTAAAGCTTGTCTCGACTGAGCCAAATGTGTTTGGGCTCACTCAGAAACCTTTACTTGGTCTGATTGGAGCTTATCCAGGTCAGAAAAGGATTGTCTTAATTTATGAGATAAAGTTAAAATAACACCTACCATTTTTTGATCATCTGCTAAATCTTGTTTTCGAACATTGGTCAAATGTTGACCCTGGATAGATGGGACTCCAGGATTGCTTTAGGGGATTAAACTATGTGGTGCCAAGAAGTCTTGTTTGACCTAGTCTTGGCACCACCTTAGGAGGTTTTTGAGGTTCTCTCATCTGATTGGATCAGATGATGTCATTCCATCAATCAGATTTAAATCTGATTGTACAAAGGGCTATGATTGGCTAGGATGATGTGGCACTGCATGGCACAGCAGGGTCTATATAAACCCTATCCACACCTAGAATTTAATGCTTCTGCCTTTGGCCTATGCCACAAAGCCTCTCTCACTCCTTCTCCATGTCACCCTCTAATCCTCTCTCTCCTCTCCATGCCCAAGGGCTTTTGGGCACGAACAAGGTGCGATCCAAGCAGGTGAAAGGTGCCAGGAAAGGAAGAAGGAAGCACTGCTGTAAGAGACAATGATTGTTCTTCAAAAGTAGTTTTGAAGACCTTCAAGATTAGATCTAGATCTAATGTTTGGAGAATTGATTGAGAAGAAGAAGATCTTTAGATCCTGCCCAAGTGGATATCGGTAGAGGCCAGGCACTTGCGTGGCTACATCCAGAACCTAAGGCAAACATCAGGATCATCATAAGATAATTGAATTACCCAAAATAAAGGTATAATTAAATTAGATTTTATTTTTCTTTTCATTTTATTTTTATTATCAGATCTGAGGAGTCTCATATCTGATTAGGATCTAGCAGAAAAAATTTTTGAAATATCCTTCATGATCCAATCAGATCTAAAGGAACCTGATCTGAAAAATAGGTTTTTTTCTTCAGTATCAACCTTCTAGATCGGATATTTTTTCCACAAACTGAGTATGCTAACTCACCTTTGGTGCTCCAACCTGACATTAAAACATTGGCTAGAATGTTATTTATTGTCCACAAAAGGGCTGCACGCATAAAGAATGACTCATTCAATAAAGTATCAAAAGTTGGAATACCTTATATATTTCAACTCGGCAATAAGAGGCTGCAAATAAACATCAATGTCATTACCTACCTCCATTGATTCAGGGATGAGCATTGTCATGTAAGCAAAGAATTTTTTCATACACATCCACGATGGAAGATTGTAAACATGAATAAATACTGGCCATATACTATTGGCGGTTTTCATATGCTTGAACGGGTTGAAACCATTACACGACAAGCCCAACCTCACATTACGTATCTCATGTGCGAAGTCAGGATGTAATTCATTAAACTTCTGCTATGCCTCTCCATCAGCTGGATGCCTCAATGCATCAACTTTTGTTTGGTTCTCTTCATGCCATCTCATGTCCTTTGATGCCTTTGCTGACATAAACAACTTTTGTAGTCTTGAAATTAAAGAAAAGTGCCATATCAACTTTTGAGATACATGAGTCAATGTGCTGTCTATATTCTATTTTCATCTTGATACACTACACCTCATGCACTCATTTTAGTTGACATCCCCCTCTTAATAGAACATGCAATCATTGGGACATGCATGTATCTTGGTGTAATTAAAGTCTAGCTATTCTTTGATTTCTCATAATTATTTTTTAGAATTTATGCATCGTCTAGAAGAATGTCCTCCAAAAGCTCTAATATGCTATTCACCCCATTATTACTAAATCCATTGGAGCATTTTGCATTATACAATCGGATTAAGAACTCCAGCTTTGCCATCTTTTCACATCTGAGATACAATGGAATATTAGCATCCTCCATCAACTTGCAGACCTTCTCTACATCCTTATCATTTGTTATTCCACCAACCACAGGATCAAGCATGGACGTACATGCACCATCATTGTAGCTGTTGGCATGAAATCTGGCCGTTGCCAGAGTCGAAGCTGGATTTGGAGAGGATGAGGTCGCCAAATTTTTAAACCTACCCTTACCATGTTGGTCCCAACAAATTTCATAACCGACTTTAAAGGCATAAATAGTGAGGTAATCATTTACATCTTGATGAGGTAGCCACGGTCTACCCATACATTTTGTACAAGGATATTGAATCAGTCCATGGTCTCCAAATTTTTCTACAGCAAAATCAAGAAATTTTTAAAGTTCAATCTCATATTCTGGTGAGAGCCTACTAAATAAACTTCATCCACCCCTTATCCAGTTTAAAAATGATAATACTGCAATTAAATCATGTGTAAAACTTAAATTATATACTAATGCATTATAAACAAATATGCATTATAAATAAAAAATGCATCATAAACAAGGATTGAAACAAATATCATGTGTGGAACTCATATTAAATATTATTTTTAGATATGCAATAAATGCATCCTATCACCAACTAATAGGTAAAGATAGGTCCTATCCCATTTAGAAATTACATTAATTCTATAGGTTCATTACAATAATTAAACGATAGGCAATAGGGATCGAATGAAATTTTGATAGCATTTTTTCTTAGTTCTCCCATGTAGGGAGAACAAAACAAAAATACTGTCGAAAATTTTATTGAAAATTCTTGGTATATCGTTTGGTTACTATAATTATCTATAGAATTAATTATAATTTTCAAACTATCCAAATTAGATAATCAATTGATCATTGTACATAATTCTCTCATTCATACAATTACGTATAAATGTATGGATGCCGAAGATTATGTACACTAATCAATTAACAGGTCTATCATTATGTAATGCAATAAACAAAAGCAACAAGGTATAAACATTCACAAAATATTATGCAATAAATTCTACAGCATAAATTACATCCATAAATAATTAAGGATAAGCAACAAATAATTTTACTTTCTACTAGCGGCTAAGGGTTCTCTTAGCTACCGACATGGCCTACGTCCATGGGCATGGCCCGAAATCAACCGACGGGGGTGAGGGTTCTCTTATCGGTTGGCATAGTTCACGATCATCAACATAGTCCAGAATCCATCGATAATGATTTTCTTATCGACCGGCATGGCCTAAAACCCATCGATGGGGGTGAGAATTTTTTTAGCGGCCGGCATAGCTCATGACCATGGATACGGCCTAGAACCCATCGATAATGATTTTCTTATCGACCAGCATGGTCCAAGGGCTGTCTACGACTGCTGACATGGCATGGCCCAAGGCTACCACCATGGTAGGACCCAAAATCCACGACATGTAGATAATTATAATATTTTATAATAAATATTTATAATATTTATGATAAATATTCTAAATATTATTATAAATATTATAAGTGATTAATAAATAATACTATGAAATTAAAAAAAATTATACCTGTGGCTATGAAGAGGGGATCGCATCGAAAGCTCCTAGGATTGCCGACGATGGTGCTAGAGGAAGATGATGGTGCTAGAAGAAGATGATAGTGCTAGAGGTAACCTATAAAATAAAAATAAGATAATGAGATAGAGAGAAGAGAGAGAAAGAGAAAGAGGAAAGAGAGAGAAAGAGGGAGAGAAAGGGAGAGGCGCCTGAGGGGTACAGTGATGAGGAGGGAGGGGGGGCTGCTCGAGGGTGGGAGTGGTGGGGGTTGGGGGGTTGAGCGGGGAGGGGCGGGGGCATCGAGAGGCAGGGGTGGCTGGGGATGGGTGGATGGGCGGGTGTGCATTGATGGGGAGGGGCGGCCCGGGAGGTGGGGGTGGCGGGGTCGGGGGAGGGGGGTGCATGGTGATGGGGAGGAGTGACCCCAGAGGTGGGGGTGGTAGGGCTGGGGGAGGGGGTGCACGATGATGGGGAGGGGTAGCTCGGGAGGTGGGTGTGGCGGGGCTAGGGTGGTGTGGTCGGGTCGGGTACGGGGTGTGCACGGTGATGTGGAGGGGTAGCCAGAGGTGGGGTGGCGAGATTGGGGGAGGAGGGGTGCAGAGTGATGGGGAGGGCTGCCTGAGAGGTGTGGTTGGCGGGGCTAGGGGAGGGGGGCTGCATGGTGATGGGGAGGGGCGGCCCGAGGATTGGGGGGCAAGCGGGGAGGAGGGGGGCATCGAGAGGTAGGGATGGTAGGAGGAAGGAGGGGCGGTGCTGGCTGGAGAAGGAGAGGGGTGGGGTCTCACCGACAGCGGAGAGCAGGGAGGTAGAGAGAGAGAGAGAAAGATAGAGCGCATGGGGGATTTGAGAAATTTTAACCTAACCTATGGTAGCAATTTTCGACACTGCCATAGATAGGTATAGCTTTTTCAACCACTGCCATAGATTAGAAATTAATTTCTATCCTAAATATTATATAGTTTTAAAATTTAATGGCCATTTTTACCATTCATTATCCAAATAATTACCATTAGAGTGTCGTCACAAAAGTTCGCCTTAATTCGATGGCCCTAGCTTCATCGATCAGAAAAATTTGATTTCAATGACTATGAACGATGATGCGATGATCTGATAGATGAAGATCTTCGATCGATCCAAAAATCTGCAATGATGATCTTAATGACATTTGTAGCATACTAGCAAAGTTTTACTTCAATCGGATATCGTTATCATGATCATTTTAGTATGAAATAATTTCGACCATTAAATTAGAAACAAGCGATCAAAGGGCTAAATAGCGTCCAATTATGAAATAATTTTTTAGTTAAATAATCTTTGCTATAATCATAATGATTTTGTATGATGATGATCGTAAAATTCTAATTATTTTTATATGAACTGCTCATGCTATGTAGATATTACAAAAGCACGAGCACAACTACCAATGGAGTTTAAGAATGGTTATCAAGCAACTATAGTTTTGGATCATTCATAGACCCATGAGTTAAATTTTATAATCACCACTATAAAAATGATTAAAATAGTAGGCAAGATCATTTATGAAAAAAATTATCTCATAATCGAATGCCATTTAGCCTTTTGATCGCTTGTTTCTTATTTAATGATCAAAATTATCCCGTACTAAATTAACCATAAAAATAATAGTCGATTGAAGTAAAATTTTGATAGTATGCTACAAATATCATCAAGATCATCATTATAAATTTTTGTACCAATCAAAGATTTTTACTTATCAGATCATCGTGTCATTGTTTGTGGTCGTCGAAATCAAATTTTTCTAATCGATGAAGCTAGGACCATTAGATCGAGGTGATCTTTTGTGACGATACTCTAATAGTAATTATTTAGATAATGAATGATGAAGATAAATATTAAATTTTAAAATTATATAATATTTAGAGTAAAAATATCAAAAAAAGATATGGCAGCGATTTTATAGAACCGCTAGAATAGGTATCCATTGACATAAACCGCTGCTATAGTTTTAACAGCGGTTACAAAGAATCGCTGCAATAGGTCCAACCTATGGCAGCGGTTCATTGTAACCACTGCCATAGGTCGAACCTATGACCGTGGTTTGCTATACAATCTATTACAGCGGTTTCAAAAATTACTGCCATAGTATGCGCTGTCGTAGCTTCTTTTTATAGTAGTAGATAAAGATATTCTTTTATTTTTATCATAAGATAAATCAATAAAATATAAGACAAATTGTAAGTTGTTTGAGATCAATTGAATAAAACTAAAGTTCTCTTTAAATATTTGACTTTAAAAGCAAATGACAATTTTCTTAAAATATTTTGCATAATATCAACTTTAAAAGATTCAAGAAGAGTATTTTTCATATTCAATTTTCAAAATCAATCAATAAATATTCATAAATTTTCTTTTAAGATAAAAAAAGGTAATCAAATTGATGATCAAGATAGATTTTCAAGTCAATTTAGGGGATCAAAAAATTAATCAATTGATGGGTTTCAATAATCAAATTAAATAAGATCAAATCAAAAGAAAACTAGATGAAGACTTTATAAGTTTAGTTCAGCTAGGAAGTTATGAAATTATTAGGGGTCAACCAATAATACAATGAAATTAATACTTCAACATATTAAGTACTTGATTTTTTATGATTGAATGTCTTATATTCGAGTACATAGGTCATGCAATTCATTTAAAAAAATTTTCATATTTAAATATTTTATAAGAGAATGTCAAAAATTATTTTTTTTAATATTTTTCAATCAAATGGATTTATAGATAATTAAACTTCTTTTAATTTTAGTTTCTCAATAGCAAAATTGATATGGGAAAGTTTAAATATTATGTTGAATTTTAAAATACTTTCATTTTATTCAAAACAAGATATATAAAGGAGCGCATATTAACCATTAAAAATAGAAGCATTTAAATCATAGTATACATCAAAATTAATCAATCATACCAATATATGAGAACATTAAAAGGTATCTCAAGCAAGGATATAAAATCATATTGATAGATCTTTAAACATAATAAAATCAATCAAAATAACTTTAATAAATATTGATGATATGATATGATATGAAAAAAGTTTAGATTTTATCAATATCATCATCCATCCAAGTCCATTTCCAAGGCATTGAACTACAAGTATTTTCTTATTTCATTCTATTGGATCATTAGTGTACTTGCAAAATTATGTACTTATTTTTGGTACCCAAGTCATCTTGAGTTCATGGAGGTTAAAGCTCATGGTTTCTTGTGGAACCCAAATTTGTTTAATAGATATTTGGCCATTTCATTTAATATCATACTCAAAACTTTTATAGCTAATTCTATTAAGTTTAAAATATTTAAATAAATGATTTTCAATTGAAGCTTTATTGAACATATTTTTGATAAACTTTTATTTTTTTATTAATTATAACTAATTTTAAATTTATCAAAATTAGCTCTTTGATTATTTAAAATAGCTTGAAGTTTTTGAGATCCAATTATAATTTTTTGAAGTATGGACTTCAAGCTTTCTATCTCTTTATTTAATTTGGCATTTTCATTCAAAATAGAATTTTCAAAAATCAAAAACTTTTCTTTTTCTTTTACTATAGATTTTTTAGATTTTAAGAATTTATTTTTCTCATTATCTAAAGACTTTTATGATTTTAAAAGTTTTTCTTTTTCTTTAACTAGAAAATTTTCAGAATTTTTTTTCCTTAGTTGAAGCTTCTATTTGTTTCAAGAAAATTTTCTTTTCTTTGATCATATTTTTCATATTTTTCAAAAGATCTTATTTTTCACTCAAAATTTTATCTTTTTGTTCAGCCAAAGAAAGATTAAATTTTCTTTGCTCTTTATTTTATAGTCTTACCCTTTTATATTCATCCATTAGATCATTAAAAGTTTTATATAATTCATCAAAAGTAAAATTGGAAGAGTTATTAATGTTTACCTTATCATCATTGGCCATGAGACAAGAATTTGAAGCACTTCCTTTCTCTTTCTCATTTAGCTTTTCTTTGACTTGCTCTCCCTTAATTATTGCTATTTTTTGCTATTATTTTTTCTTCTTTTTCTTCTTTTTATCCTCACGACCCATGAGGCATAGGTTGGAATGAGCTTTCTTTTTTTCTTGAAAGCTTGATTCTTCTATTTGATTTGCTCCCTCATTAGTTTTTTTCAATTTCTTCTATATATATTTTGCTAAAATATATGGAAAAATTGTATTAAATATATTTATGTCCAAAGAGAAATAAAGTATATTCATGACTTTAGCATTTACTTGGATTATTTTTTTATCAACAATCAATGCATTGTGTATGTGTGGGCCATTGATAATAATACTCTATAAGTTATAATCATGTGCTTGTATAAAAATCTTCATTCTAATTTTTCAATATATATAATTTGATTCATTTAATAGTGGAGGAGAATCAAAGGAATGGCCTACATTAAAAAAAGATTTCATTTGGGTTGTCAAGATCTTTGGCTCTTGATGGTTAGATCAATAATTAATAATAGAACACCTACTCTGATACCACTTGTTGTCCAGAGATAGCAATCCAAGAGGGGGGATGAATTAGGTTTATAAAATTTTGGCTAAAATAGACTCTAATGCAAATATGTGCTTCAAATTAAGAGAACTAGAGTGCTTGAGGTGAATAAGCAAAGTATAGCAGTAAAATCAAAAGCAACTAGATAATACAAATTAGTAAAGCAAGAAAAGCAACAACATAATACAAACACACAAGGATATTATAGTGGTTCGGTGCAACCCCATTCCTACGTTCACTCTCCAAGCTCTCCTCAAAAATTTTACTATAATTCTTAGATTATAGTGCATTTATTTTAACCCGAGATCACAAACAAACCCAATTGATTTTACTGGGCTCATCAACCATAATCCTATACCGATAGCTTTTTGAGTTCACTATAAATCCAGTTGATTTTAACCAAAGAGCGCTAACCAAAATCTTTACACAGTCCAATTACTAGCTTGGACTAGTCTAATCTCCAAAATTCTTTTTTTCAAAAAAACTTGTAAAGAAATAAAAATACAAGTATAAGAATTCAGCACAAAAATAAAAATAAAAAGAAAATTCTTTTTGAAGCTCGAAGAAGTGGCTGAATATATGCTGTTTTCAAGCTTCACTTCACTTCAAATGATGTTGAGAGGTTGCTTGAGATGTTGTCGAAGATAACTCTTGAATGTCCTCTGAAATCAAAGCTTAATTCCTCTCTTTTTTCTTTAGATATTCTATAAACCTCATAATTTAAATGATTTCTACTTTCAATCTACTTTTCTTCTTTTTCTTTTGATTTTCCATCTTTAAATTATTTCACTATGGCTAGAGAGAGAGTTTGGACTATTGGAGGACTTGAACTAGCTATTTAGAATGAAAAGGATCTATTGAAAAAGTGTAAAAAACTAGTCATTGCCGCATGTCCCAATGGTAGGGTCGACACCTTTTCTGTAGGGATCGATACTTTTTGATTTGAGGTCGACACCTTATGATTCGAGATCAATATCTTATGCTCTGGTGTCAGTACTTGGACTACACTAAAAAATTTAGCTTTTGTTTTCTATTTCTATGCAATAGAGGTAGACCAATGGATTGACCCTTTTACTATGGATCGATCAATAGGTCGATCCTTTTATGGGTCGATCCTTTTATGAGGCCGTACAAAAACAACAAGTCAAAGCATGCTAAGCTGTCCATTTCAAAAGAGAATGACATAGGGGTCATCCCTTTTTGCCCAAATATGATTTTCTTACAATTTTGATTTTCAAAGATTATGAAATTACCTCTAAAAGATTAGATTCTTTTCTACTTATTCTTGAGGCTTCAAAAATATATGTTCTTGATCTCCAACTTGATGAAACTATAACTTTGACCTTCTTCAAGCATTTTTATCAATTCAACTTTCAAAACTTTTCAAATTGCCTCTAAAGCTTTCAAATTGATTTTCTTCATAACGAGCCATCCAAACTTATGAAAACTTATTTCTTAAAGTTCTTTAGCTTGGCATGTTGAGAGGGTTTCTTTCATGGAGAAATTCTTCAATCTGAACACCTAGAAAATCCTACATCCAATCTTGAAATATATGATTAGTAATATTTTAACTCGGTACTTTTTAATCATTAAAATCAATCATAGGGTCAACAAATCAATTTCTATACCAATCAAAATGATCATCTAGCAATGGTACCCAATGTTTGGATGGATCAAATATATACAAAGCAATATTCTAAGAATTCTAGCCTATGGTTACCACATAACTCATCCCTTTGACCCTTAATGCTCAAGATGACAATAAGTTTGCTATCAACACTAAAAATAGTTCAACTATATTGTGTTCAAAGTTTACAAATCCCATGACTCCTCATGAGGATTACCTAGGCCTAGGTTTTGCTAAATTAAAATAAAGTGAGACATTCATTTTTGAAATAAATCAAGAGTGGTCAATCCCATCTTGACTCACACATCAACTCTACAAGTACTTGACTACACGTAGAAACCTTCTGTCACTATATTAGAAATATAGATAGTCTGGCATCAAAGTATAGTAGGTTGCAAGTCATCGTGGTGATCTCAGGTCGGAGGAACACTTATACCCATTGGCCTTTGCTAGCTACTTAATAGTAGAGTACTATATTAATCATATTTAGTGTAGATGTACTTCTACATCTCATCTGTATGCCATACTAGTGCCTCCATACCTCTTAATTACAAGGACAATCAATGCATGTGACATACAGCAATCTATACTCGATAAATTATCATCCTAGTTAATAACTTATCATTTAGTCATGAACAATTTTAAGAACCATCCAATAAATCCCTCTTTATCAATTGATTGTGGTTCTAAGAACTTCATCATGATATAGGAGTTCAATTAAGAAAGATAGAACTTTTATGATGAATAAGCCAAATAACTATTAATAATTTATAATTTATATATAAATTATAATTATCTATAACTTAGATGATTGACTTTAGAATATATTTCTTAATATTGGATGTTGTCTCCAGGAATGATTTTGATGATTACAGTGTTAGATATATGTGCCCTAGAAGCCAGAATTGGCTGACACTTGTAATACACTTCTAGGGGCAAAATTGTAATTTTGACTATAATTTATGAAATGGGTTATTTTCTATCACACCTGTGTATTTAGTGTCTATGATACATCCTTTGAGTTAATGGTAATGATAATTCATATTTTCAAGAGTTGAAAATTTAAGACATGAATAATCATTATTAACTCATAAACAGCTCCCGACCATAGGATCATCACGAGGATGGTGATTGATCCGGAAGGTTGGTGTACGATCGCTTCTCTTTAGTAGATGAGTCTTGAGTCTACGGTGTGGAGACACCGGAGCGAGAGTACAGGTACTCGTTAGAGAACGAGGGCACTGAGCGTGACCACCTCGAGTAGTCATTAGGGAGTCTACCTTCTCGTCAATGACTGACTCGATGCTGCAGTAGTGTGTCTGGTTCTTTGACCTGAGATGCATCAGGCAGTTCACCTTGAGGGTGTTATAGTTTGACTACACCATTACTCGATCTCCTAGCCATATGGAACCCTGAGGTGTATGTTGGCTATAGCATGTTCATTGTAGGAACTGGATTGCATCAAGATGGAATCTATCTACCTCGGTGGTAGAGGAGTAGCCCTATGATGATCATGAGAATCAAGTCCAGAAATCCATGGCCATGGTAGAGTGAAATAATAGAAAGAGTTTCTATTTAGATTTTCACATTGGACTCGAATCGAATGATTACATCATATGACAGAGACTAGGGTTTGACGAGTTCACCTTAACCCTAATCTGATCGGGGCTCAAGATAGAAGAACTGAATCACACAGGTAGCTGCACCAAGAGGTTCGCATTTAGCTCTGATGGGTTGCCACCATATACTGCTAGGTGTCACTGGTGGATTTTGGGAGCAATTAGAATGATTTAGATGATCGATCATTCTAGCTGTTCGAATCAGAAGAGTTCTAATCCATCGAAAGGAGTTTCGATGATGTCGATGATAGAGATCATGACATATCCCATTACCATACAGAACTGAACCTAACTGGGTCACACAAACAAGGGTTTGAATCTGGTGATCATCAATTGAACTGATCTAGTTCAATTGATCTGAATGAGATTCAATTAGGTTCAAGGAAATCGTGCTAGCACTCGATTGAACCTAACGTTCTTCTTTTACTATCATAAATAAATTGTCCTGACTGAGCCAAAGGAGTTTGTGCTCAATCAGAGGCCTTCATATGGTCTGACTGGAGGTTGTCCAAGTCAGAATAGGTTGTCTTATTTGTAAGACATTACCTGCCATTTTTGGTCACCTACCATTTCTTGTTCTTTGACTTTGGTCAAAAGTCTACCTTTGACTGGTCAAACGTTGACCATTCACCCTTTGACTTTTGACCACATGTCATGCACCTATTGGAGAGCTGGTGGGGGCCTGTCCCCCTGCCAGAACCTGGCAAGGAGAAGGGCGCACGCCAAGGGTGGCGTGAGCCCAAGTAGGAGGCGCCTAGGAGTCCTTGTTGGACAAGGACTCCACCTCCCTTTTGGATTCCAATCAGAGTTCTACTAAGAATCCAGTTTGACTGGTCTTAGGCACCCTCTAAGGAGGAATCCAGGGGTCTCTATTCCAACCAATCAGATTTAGATCTGATTTCACAAAGGGTTGTGATTGGTTGAGAGGAAGAGGAGTTGGATCACAAGAGGTCTATAAATAAGACCCTGCGCCCAACCCTAATTCTAAGTGAAAGAGAATGCTATTAGACAAGCCCCAAGGCTGCCTCTCCCCTCCTTCTCCATGCCATAGTCTCTTCTCCCCTTGCTCTCCACGTCAAAAAGGTGTTTTGGACTTTGGTTGGTGCGATTCAGATCAAGGAAAGGCGATCAAAAGCAAGAAGGCTGCGCTGCTGCAAAAGGACGACTATAGATCTTCAAAAGAGTTTTGAAGATCCTCCAGATCAGATCCAGATCTAATTTTTGGAGGTGTGATAGAGAAGAAGAGGATCTCCAGATCCAACCCGAGTGGATACCGGTAGAGGCCAGGCGCTTGCATGGCTAAGATCCAGAACCTTCCGCTGCAATCAGGATCATCTACAGGGTAATAGGATTACCCAAATCAGGTAAATTAAATTTGATTTAATTTATCTTATTTTATTTTATTTATTAAAATAATAATAATCAGATCTGAAACATATCATGATCTGATTGAGATCAAGAGAAAATTTTTGAAATATATCTCTTGATCTAATCAGATCTGGACGAACCTAGACCGGGAAATCAGGATTTCCCTTCAACTGGTATCAGAGCCATGGTTCTAGATTGTTTAGATCTGATTTTAATTTTATTTTAATTAGAAAATAAAGTGATTTGAGATGTCACATGAGATGTGATCAGATCTGAAATCAAAAAAATTAAAATTAAATGATTTGGATCTAAGAACATGAAGATATGCATGACTAGTTCTAGAATAGAATAGTTCTATAGAATAGTTTTGCATGTCTTTGATTTAATCTGATTAAATAATATTTTAGATCTTCTTATTTACTATTTTTTGATATTATAAGTATTATAATAACATCTGATAAACAGCAAATAAAAATTATTTAATTTTAAATATCATATGAGATATGATAGATGCATGACTAGACTAGTTGTAGAATAGTTCTACATAATTGTCTAGATTAGAATTTATTTTGATTAGATCAATTTAAATCTAATTTTTTAGATTATTATGAGATAATTTAGATCTAAAAATGTGCATGATTTGATACATGAGATGTATGCAAAATATGCCTTGATTAGATCTAAATTTGTATATGAGATATATGATATAGATCTATAACTGTTTTGTAGATTTACATGTTCCTGATTAAGGCGTTCCTCTTGGCCGTCTGGTCATAAGAACGAAGAAGGATTTAAAGGCCCTCTCTTCCCATTCGATGGGGTGTTCTTATGACGTGTAGGGGTGTTGCGTGTTCGTCCTTAATCAGAAACCCAAAACTTACTTTCTGCAAAACCCTAGATTCTGAAACCCTAGGATTTATTATGCATATTTTGTTTATGAACCCAACTTAATTAAGAATTAAGTTTATGGAATATTAATTAGGTCTAAAATTAAGAATTTCAGATCTAAGACATATTCATAATACTGGGTTCGGGCTTGGGTAGCTCAATTAGGTCTAAGCGGTTGATCAAACCGAATCAAGAGTTGGTTAGATGGGATCAACAATGCTTAAATTGACCAGCCTAATAGGATTAAGTCTGGGTCAAGATCGAGTCACGATCAAGCAAGACCTAATTAGGCTCAGAGGTTAGAGTCTGGATTGTAGGCTAACCCAATTGGTTCTGACTCAACAATTTGGTGTCTAAGGTAAGTTTGGCACAGACAACCGACTGGTTTTTAATTGGAAGCTACTCGACCTGAATGCGTTCTTGTGCGAGTTAACGGCATATTCCTTCCACCGGTCTCACTTACCTGGCCATATCTGTTGACACAGTTCTGATCTGAGGTGGTCAATAATCCGAGCTGACCCATGCCACTAGGTTAGTCATAATTGTTATGACTAAGCCAAGTCTAGTTTAATGAGTCCTGAATCAATTCTCCCTAAGAAAAGATTAAGTCCGAGGTCTTCCACCATTGTAGACGTGCGGGCCCTTCCCGGGGTTGATTGTTCTCGGCTGGATACAGTGGCTCAGTTGCACCGGGAAGACGCAACCTTGTCTATTAGGCATTGGATGCTATGGGCTGGAGGATGAGTTGGGCTCAATATTCCGGATACGGTGAGAGACCCAATTAGGAACCCAGTCTATGCAAATGGTGGGTCTGACTTAACTAAGGAGTGGATCAATATTCCGGATACGGTGAGATTCATGAATTAGAGACCAAGTTTGGGTGCACCATGATTAGAGAATCATTGAACAAGAGTTGTTCACTCATTGGCTAACCCATCACCAATAACTGTTAGGTGAGGTGATGAGTCAGTTGGTGAGACCGCACCACCCACTAGAAATCATCAATCGCGGAGATTTTCGCATCTCTACAAAGGAAGTGTAGGGATCTGAGAAAATAGTAGGAGCTAATTTGTTTAAAAATAAAATCCCTAAATAAATTGGTCAAGTCAAAATTACAGTATCTAACTAGAATCTTTGACTCTCTACAGGAAAATGTCTGCGTCCAACCCACTGGCACGTATCCTAGACACACATAGACTGACTGGACCCAATTATAAAGATTGGCTCAGGAACTACAAAATTGTTTTGGGTTCAGAGAAGTTAACACATGTTTTGGACCAGGACCCTCCCACCTTACCAGCTCGTCCATCCACTGAACAGAGAGCGTCTCTGGAAAAATGGATTGACGAAGACAATAAGGCCAGATACTACATGTTGGGCTCGATGTCTGATGAGCTCCAGCGCCAACATGAAGATATCGGGACTGCTCGCCAAATGTTGGCTCACCTGCAGGAGATGTTTGGTGAACAGAGTCGCGCAGCCAAATATCAAGTCACGAAACGACTTTTTAAGGCTAAGATGCGTGATGGGCAGTCAGTCCAAGATCACTGTCTGACAATGATCAAGGACATGGAAGAGCTTGAGAAGCTCGGTGTGAAGTTGGACTTGGACTTGCAGAATGATATTATTCTGCAATCCTTGACTGATGCATATGGGCAATTCATCATGAATTACCACATGCATAAACTTCAGAATTCCTTGGCCGAGTTGATGAATATGCTGGTTACCGCTAAGCTTTCTATGAAAGGTTCTAAAGGCTCAGTTCTTGCTATGGAACGGACTTCTTCCAAAAGAAAGTCTTATGGAAAGAAAAAGAAGTCTGTGAAAAAGCAAAAGGTAGAAGGATCAAAGAAGAAGAAGGCAGAACCGAAGAAGAAGGTCGATGGCAAGGAAAGTGTTTCCATTGCAACAGCGACGGCCATTGGAAGCGGAATTGCCCTACTTACCTGGCCACCCTGAAGAACAAGAAGGAAGGTCCTTCTGGAGGTATGCTCGTTATTGAGTCTAACCTTACAGTTTCTTCTGCATCCAGTTGGGTGCTTGACTCTGGATTCTAGTGCTCATCTGTGCACTTCCATACAGGGTCTTGAGGATAGCAGGAGGCTGAGGGATGGAGACATGATCCTACGCATCGGTAATGGAGCAAGAGTTGCTGCAGTAGCCGTGGGAACATACCCTCTGCGATTACCATCTGGTTTAGACTTAGTTTTAAAAGACTGTTATTATGTGCCTGACAGCTAGCAGGAATTTGATTTCTGTTTCATGCTTAGCACAAGAAGGTTATGTGATCACCTTCTTTAAGGACCATTGTAACATTCTTTATGAAAGAAATAAAATTGCAAATGGTTTCCTTATTAATGGTCTTTATCAGTTGTATATTGATGTACCTATTTTAACTATCGAGCAAAACATGAATGCCAAACGACCTAGGGATAGTCCAAACGATAGATATCTATGGCACCTGAGATTAGGTCATATAGCAGAAGATAGGATTAACAAATTGGTGAAAAATGGGCTATTGAGTCCATTGACTTTTGAGTCATATCCAACTTGTGAATCTTGTCTTCAAGGCAAAATGACTAAACTCCCTTTTGTTGGACATGGGGAGAGGGCCACAGATCTCCTTGCCCTAGTACATACTGATGTGTGCGGCCCATTCGATGTGCCGGCTAGAGGCAATTTTGTCTACTTCATTACCTTTACCGATGATCTGTCTAGGTATGGGTATGTGTATCTTATGAGACATAAGTCTGAAGCCTTTGAAAAGTTCAAAGAATTCAGACATGAAGTAGAAAAATAAATTGGAAAACCCATTAAGGTTCTTCGATCAGATCGAGGAGGTGAATACCTTAGCCGGGAATTCCTAGACTATCTTAAGAAAAATGGCATAGTCTCTCAATGGACTCCACCAGGAACACCTCAACTCAACGGGGTTTTAGAACGGAGAAATCGGACTCTATTGGATATGGTTCGATCCATGATGAGCTTCACAGACCTCCCTGATTTCCTTTGGGGACATTCATTATTAACTTCAATCTATTTACTGAATAGGGTTCCCTCTAAAATCGTTCCTACCACACCGTATGAGATATGGCATGATAAGAAACCAAGTCTGAGTCATCTCAGAATTTGGGGTTGTCTGGCTCATGTCAAAAGACAACAAGTGGAAAAGTTAGAGTTTAGGTCCTTTAGAGCTCGATTCATAGGATATCCTAAAGAGTCATTAGGATACTATTTCTACATTCCAGAAGACCACAATGTGATTGTGAGTCGACATGCCATATTTCTTGAAAAACAGTTTATTCAAGATAGCGGCATTGGAAAGAAGATTAAGCTTGATGAGAAAGTCTCACAAGTGGAAAGAGCTAAGGACCAAGTGGAACTAAATCAGGTTGAGCCAATAAGAACACTACCTCCTCCACCTCGTAGATCGGAAAGAGTTTCCCGTCCCCCTGAAAGATACTTAGGTATTATTTCAGAGGATGTAGAGGAAATGTTCCTCATAGGTAATGGTGCTCATGGTGATGATCCCAAAACCTACAACGAGGCGATATCAGATATCGACTCTGAGAAATGGCTTGAGGCAAAGAAGTCAGAGATCGACTCGATACACTCAAACCAAGTCTGGACCTTGGTAGATCCACCAGAAGGTATAGTACCTATTGGGTGTAAATGGATCTTCAAGAGAAAGATTGGTGCAGATGGGAATGTGGAGACATTCAAGGCTAGACTGGTGGCAAAAGATTATAGTCAACGTGAAGGCATTGACTATCAGGATACCTTTTCCTCGGTAGCTATGCTAAAATTCATCCGCATATTGCTTGCTGTTGCAGCCTATTTCGATTATGAAATATGGCAAATGGACGTGAAAACGGCATTCCTAAATGGATATCTTGAGGAAGATATCTATATAGAACAGCCGCTAGGTTTCACATCCAGTGATACTGATCACAAGGTTTGCAAGCTGCAAAGGTCCATATATGGACTTAAGCAAGCATCTCGGAGCTGGAACACTCATTTCAATGATGTGATCAAAAAGTTTGGTTTCATCAAAAATGAAGAGGAACCATGTGTTTTCAAAAGGGTCAGTGGGAGCGCTGTTGTCTTTCTCGTATTGTACGTGGATGACATCCTCCTTATTGGGAATGATATTCCCATGTTGACATCAGTCAAGATGTGGTTGTCCAAGGAATTCTCCATGAAAGACCTAGGTGAAGCATCCTTTATTCTAGGAATTAAGGTCTATAGGGATAGACCGAATAGGATGCTAGGACTTTCACAGAAGATGTACATAGAGGAAGTACTAAAGAGGTTTAGTATGGAAAACTCTAAGAGGGATTAATACCCTTCAGACATGGTATTCATCTTTCCAAGAAGATGTGCCCCAGCACACCTGAGGAAATAGAATGCATGAGCAAGATCCCTTATGCTTCTGCAATAGGGAGCCTCATGTATGCCATGCTATGTACACGACCTGATATAGCCCATGCTGTGAGTGTCACAAGCAGATATCAGTCAAATCCAGGTGAAGAACACTGGACTTCTGTGAAATGTATCCTTAAGTACTTGAGAAGAACTAAGGATATGATGTTGGTCTTTGGTAATGGAGAACTCCAAGTTCAGGGATACATAGACTCGGACTTCATGTCTGATATAGATGATCGAAAGTCGACATCTGGTAGACTGTTTGTGCTGGAAGAGTTTCTAGCAAACGGTGATACCATCTCATCCGCGATTACCTTGAGAAAGGTTACGTTAAGGTCAAGAGAGTCAACTCCACAGATAATGTGGTAGACCCACTTACAAAGTCGTTGAGCCAGCAGAAGATCGAAGCCCACCTTGAGAAGATGGGACTTAGACTTGTAGCCAATTGGCTTTAGGACAAGTGGGAGATTGTTAGATATATGTGCCCTAGAAGCCAGAATTGGCTGACACTTGTAATACACTTCTAGGGGCAAAATTGTAATTTTGACTATAATTAATGAAATGGGTTATTTTCTATCACACCTGTGTATTTAGTGTCTGTGATACATCCTTTGAGTTAATGGTAATGATAATTCATATTTTCAAGAGTTGAAAATTTAAGACATGAATAATCATTATTAACTCATAAACAGCTTCCGACCATAGGATCATCACGAGGATGGTGATTGATCCGGAAGGTTGGTGTACGATCGCTTCTCTTTAGTAGATGAGTCTTGAGTCTACGGTGTGGAGACACTGGAGCGAGAGTACAGGTACTCGTTAAAGAACGAGGGCACTGAGCGTGACCACCTCGAGTAGTCATTAGGGAGTCTACCTTCTCGTCAATGACTGACTCGATGCTGCAGTAGTGTGTCTGGTTCTTTGACCTGAGATGCATCGGCAGTTCATCTTGAGGGTGTTATAGTTTGACTACACCATTACTCGATCTCCTAGCCATATGAAACCCTGAGGTGTATGTTGGCTATAGCATGTTCATTGTAGGAACTGGATTGCATCAAGATGGAATCTATCTACCTCGGTGGTAGAGGAGTAGCCCTATGATGATCATGAGAATCAAGTCCAGAAATCCATGGCCATGGTAGAGTAAAATAATAGAAAGAGTTTCTATTTAGATTTTCACATTGGACTCGAATCGAATGATTACATCATATGACAGAGACTAGGGTTTGACGAGTTCACCTTAACCCTAATCTGATCGGGGCTCAAGATAGAAGAACTGAATCACACAGGTAGCTGCACCAAGAGGTTCGCATTCAGCTCTGATGGGTTGCCACCATATACTGCTAGGTGTCACTGGTGGATTTTGGGAGCAATTAGAATGATTTAGATGATCGATCATTCTAGCTATTTGAATCAGAAGAGTTCTGATCCATCGAAAGGAGTTTCGATGATGTCGATGATAGAGATCATGACATATCCCATTACCATACAGAACTGAACCTAACTGGGTCACACAAACAAGGGTTTGAATCTGGTGATCATCAATTGAACTGATCTAGTTCAATTGATCTGAATGAGATTCAATTAGGTTCAAGGAAATCGTGCTAGCACTCGATTGAACCTAACGTTCTTCTTTTACTATCATAAATAAATTATCCTGATAGAGCCAAAGGAGTTTGTGCTCAATCAGAGGCCTTCATATGGTCTGACTGGAGGTTGTCCAAGTCAGAATAGGTTGTCTTATTTGTAAGACATTACCTGCCATTTTTGGTCACCTGCCATTTCTTGTTCTTTGACTTTGGTCAAAAGTCTACCTTTGACTGGTCAAACATTGACCATTCACCTTTGACTTTTGACCACATGTCATGCACCTATTGGAGAGTTGGTGGGGGCCTGTCCCCCTGCCAGAACCTGGCAAGGAGAAGGGCGCACGCCAAGGGTGGCGTGAGCCCAAGTAGGAGGCGCCTAGGAGTCCTTGTTGGATAAGGACTCCACCTCCCTTTTGGATTCCAATCAGAGTTCTACTAAGAATCCAGTTTGACTGGTCTTAGGCGCCCTCTAAGGAGGAATCCAGGGGTCTCTATTCCAACCAATCAGATTTAGATCTGATTTCACAAAGGGTTGTGATTGGTTGAGAGGAAGAGGAGTTGGATCACAAGAGGTCTATAAATAAGACCCTACGCCCAACCCTAATTCTAAGTGAAAGCGAATGCTATTAGACATGCCCCAAGGCTGCCTCTCCCCTCCTTCTCCATGCCATAGTCTCTTCTCCCCTTGCTCTCCACGTCCAAAAGGTGTTTTGGACTTTGGTTGGTGCGATTCAGATCAAGGAAAGGCGATCAAAAGCAAGAAGGCTGCGCTGCTGCAAAAGGACGACTGCAGATCTTCAAAAGAGTTTTGAAGATCCTCCAGATCAGATCCAGATCTGATTTTTGGAGGTGTGATAGAGAAGAAGAGGATCTCCAGATCCAACCCGAGTGGATACTGGTAGAGGCCAGGCACTTGCGTGGCTAAGATCCAGAACCTTCCGCTGCAATCAGGATCATCTATAGGGTAATAGAATTACCCAAATCAGGTAAATTAAATTTGATTTAATTTATCTTGTTTTATTTTATTTATTAAAATAATAATAATCAGATCTGAAATATATCAAGATCTGATTGAGATCAAGAGAAAATTTTTGAAATATATCTCTTGATCTAATTAGATCTGGACGAACCTGGACTGGAAAATCAAGATTTCCCTTCATACAGAACATTGGAGCATAATACTAATACTAACTTTCTCAAAAATGTAAAAGTTTATTTCTGTCGAATGAAAAATGGCATTAAATGAATCCATAATCAAATGAAGATCCTTTGAGTTATTTGAAAAAGTTTTTTAAATGATTTTGGAGTAAGAAGAATCCTCTCTTAAAGCCTGAGCTGATCCATCCTTGATTCGAGCTAGTCCTTGCATGGCACACACTTATCTCTTTGGCTTGGCATGCAATCGAGTCAGCTCGATTTGGATCTGAGTTGGCTGTCTCAGAGTGCCAAAAGACTTGTTTGAAAGTTCTGCTGGTCGAGTCAGCTTGAAGCACCAACCGAGCCAGCTATCTCAGCTCAACAGAAACTTATTCTTGAAGTTTGCCATCTGAGCCAGCCGGATGTCAAGTCGAGCTGGCTATCTTAGATCAATAGAAAATACTATTTTTGTTGATTGTCGATCGAGCTAGCCTGACACAAAATCGAGCTGACTATCTCAGTAGGATAGAATGTTGTTTTTTGAAGGATATTGCTCGAGCTGGCATGAAGCAAGAATTGATCCAGCTCAACGTCATCTGACAGACGCAACGGCTAGTTTTGCGACCATCTATTTTCACCCAGAACCTTTTTCCAGTGGATATTTTCGGCCTCCAATGATAATATTTGGCTAGAGTCCATGTCATATCAATTGGAACTCCTTAGGAATAATTAATAAAAAATGAGAAAATAAAAATATAAAAGAAAAACACTATTCAAGTTCAATAGATCATTAAAGAAAGAAATAATAGAAAAGAAAAAGAGTGCTTTGAGATATTCCTATCTTCAAGAAGGCTTAACTACTTCCATTCAACTTATTCTTGAGATCATAAAGTGCATTCAAAGAAGGAAGAGAAGAGTTTATTATGAGCATTCTAGGCCTCCTTAAAGAAAGCTCCATCGACAATAATTTGATCGAAAAATAGGGTTTCTATGTTGTACTTTCCTTTCATTCAATCCTTTTCTATAAGTATTAGCAGTGGCTGATACTTGAAAGTTTTTTTCTTGTACCAAAATTAGTTTACTTTGGGGGAGCCTTTGATTGAAGGCTTGTAAAGGTTTTGATTGGTTGGCCTTGATAAAATCAATTGGGTTTATTTATGAGTTCGGTGAAAATAAACATGTCGTAATTAGGTGATTATAGTGAAAATTTTCAAGGGACCGCCTGGGGAGTGGATGTAGGTGCTGGAAGCGCATCGAACCACTATAAATCTACCGTGCTTGTGTGTGTGCTTCTCCTCTTGTATGTTGGTCTTTCCTTCTACTGCTTCGTAACTTTTTGTTCTGCACATCCTTTATTTACTCTGCACATCACTCACTAAATTCATTAAAAGTTTTAATAACCCAATTCATCCCCCCATCTTGGATTATCTAGTTGGACAACAAGTGGTATCAGAGCTTGGTACTCAGCTAGCACTGATCTAACCATCGAAAGATAAAGATCATGACAACATAATTAGAAGGTTCACTTGTCGAAGGGCAATCCACCAATAGACCACCACTTTTTAATGGCACAAACTACATATATTGGAAAGCATGCATGAGAATCTTCATTCAAGCTCTTCATTATGATATATGGAATGTGATAATCAATGGGCCACACACATTCACTATTATAGTCGATGGCATTAGCACACCCAAACTTGAAAAGGATTGGAGTGAGGAAGATAATGTAGGATTTGATGTGGTGCTCGCAAGCCTTGGGAGGCCACAGAAGGAGTCAAGGTGTTGGCTTCGAGAGACTAGGACTGGTGTGAGTCTTAGGACTAGGACAGAAGTTGTCCTAAGTGAAGGCAATG
>QRFJ01001682.1:0-67594 GCA_006176705.1 Cocos nucifera | reverse complement strand
GCAATGTGTAGGCACTGACGATCATGGTTAACGTGTGAGGACTTTGAAGGGCTTGATTAGGTGCTCTAGAAACTTGGAACATAAGGTGGAGCAAAGGACCAAAGCCAAGAAGAAGAATCAGTCAAGACAAGAGGTTGACATAGGCGAGCTGGCTTAGATACGCAATTGAGCCGGCTCAAGCTGAGATCGAGCTCGCGTCGGGGTGCATCGAAGCCAACTGTCTCAGAAGATAGAGAAGATAGGATTCGAACGAGACGCAGTCGAGCCAGCTCGACTCCTGATAGAGCCTGCTCAATAGTTGCATATAGAACATACGGGGTTTTTCTATTTGGATCTAGGATAAGCTTTATCTAAGGTCTTATGGCCTAGTCCAATAAGATCTTAAGGGAGCTAACTCATGTATAGATTGAATTTAGATTTAGAAGATGAGAGCATGTAAGATATATGTGCCCTAGCCAAGCTAGAATTGGCTGACACTTGGTAATACACTTCTAGGGCAAAATATAATTTTGACTAAAATCAATAAATGGGTGATTTTCTATCACATAATGTTGTATTTAGTGTCTATGATAACATCCTTGAGTTAATGGCAATGATAATTCATATTTCCAAGAGTTGAAAATTTAAGACATGAATAATCATTATTAACTCATAAATTGCTCCTGACCATAGGAAATTCATCACAAGGATGGTGATTGATCCGGAAGGTTGGTGTACAATCGCTTCTCTTTAGTAGATGAGTCTTGAGTCTATGGTGTGGAGACATCGAAGCGAGAGTTACAGGTACTCTGTTAGAGAACGAGGGCACTGAGCGTGACCACCTCGAGTAGTCATTAGGGAGTCTACCTTCCTCGTCATGATGACTCGATGCTGCAGTACTGTGTCTGGTTCTTTGACCTGAGGTGCATCGGCAGTTCACCTTGAGGTGTATAGTTTGACTACAGCATTACTCGGTCTCTCAGCCATATGGAATTCCTGAGGGTGTAGTTGCTGTAGCAATGTTCATTGTTAGGAACTGATGGCATAACAAGATGGAATCTATCTACCTTCGTGTAAGGAGCAGCCCTATGATAATTCATGAGAATCAGTCCCAGAGGCCATGGCATGGCAGAGTGAAATAATAGATAAGATTTTCTATTAGATTTTCAACATTGGAATACTTTCTACAATGTATTACCCTCAATAGTATAAGAAGGAGAAAGATTAATGATGTGGACTATAGTCATCAATGCCTCTTCCCAAAATGCCTTCGATAGTTTAGCATGAGAGAGCATGCTCCTGATCTTCTCCCAAATTATTCTCTTTATCCTCTTAGCAACTCCATTCTACTACGACATCTTATGCACTATCTTCTCCAATTTGATGCCATTCTATTGATAGTATTTCTCGAAAGGACCCTTGTGTCCACCCCTATTGTCAATCTGTATGCACTTCAGCTTTCACCTAGTTTTTCTTTCAATAGAGATGTGAAATTGTTAGAACATATCGAGCATCTAGTCCTTCATTTTCAAAGGATATTGCTCGAGCTGGCATGAAGCAAGAATTGATCCAGCTCAACGTCATCTGACAGACGCAACGGCTAGTTTTGCGACCATCTATTTTCACCCAGAACCTTTTTCCAGTGGATATTTTCGGCCTCCAATGATAATATTTGGCTAGAGTCCATGTCATATCAATTGGAACTCCTTAGGAATAATTAATAAAAAATGAGAAAATAAAAATATAAAAGAAAAACACTATTCAAGTTCAATAGATCATTAAAGAAAGAAATAATAGAAAAGAAAAAGAGTGCTTTGAGATATTCCTATCTTCAAGAAGGCTTAACTACTTCCATTCAACTTATTCTTGAGATCATAAAGTGCATTCAAAGAAGGAAGAGAAGAGTTTATTATGAGCATTCTAGGCCTCCTTAAAGAAAGCTCCATCGACAATAATTTGATCGAAAAATAGGGTTTCTATGTTGTACTTTCCTTTCATTCAATCCTTTTCTATAAGTATTAGCAGTGGCTGATACTTGAAAGTTTTTTTCTTGTACCAAAATTAGTTTACTTTGGGGGAGCCTTTGATTGAAGGCTTGTAAAGGTTTTGATTGGTTGGCCTTGATAAAATCAATTGGGTTTATTTATGAGTTCGGTGAAAATAAACATGTCGTAATTAGGTGATTATAGTGAAAATTTTCAAGGGACCGCCTGGGGAGTGGATGTAGGTGCTGGAAGCGCATCGAACCACTATAAATCTACCGTGCTTGTGTGTGTGCTTCTCCTCTTGTATGTTGGTCTTTCCTTCTACTGCTTCGTAACTTTTTGTTCTGCACATCCTTTATTTACTCTGCACATCACTCACTAAATTCATTAAAAGTTTTAATAACCCAATTCATCCCCCCATCTTGGATTATCTAGTTGGACAACAAGTGGTATCAGAGCTTGGTACTCAGCTAGCACTGATCTAACCATCGAAAGATAAAGATCATGACAACATAATTAGAAGGTTCACTTGTCGAAGGGCAATCCACCAATAGACCACCACTTTTTAATGGCACAAACTACATATATTGGAAAGCATGCATGAGAATCTTCATTCAAGCTCTTCATTATGATATATGGAATGTGATAATCAATGGGCCACACACATTCACTATTATAGTCGATGGCATTAGCACACCCAAACTTGAAAAGGATTGGAGTGAGGAAGATAATGTAGGATTTGATGTGGTGCTCGCAAGCCTTGGGAGGCCACAGAAGGAGTCAAGGTGTTGGCTTCGAGAGACTAGGACTGGTGTGAGTCTTAGGACTAGGACAGAAGTTGTCCTAAGTGAAGGCAATGTGTAGCACTGCACGGACTCATGGTTAACGTGTGAGGACCTTGAAGGGCTTGATAGGTGCTCTAGAAACTTGGAACATAAGGTGGAGCAAAGGACCAAAGCCAAGAAGAAGAATCAGTCAAGACAAGAGGTTGACATAGGCGAGCTGGCTTAGATACGCAATTGAGCCGGCTCAAGCTGAGATCGAGCTCGCTCGGGGTGCAGTCGAGCCAACTGTCTCAGGAAGATAGAAGATAGGATTCGAACGAGACGCAGTCGAGCCAGCTCGACTCCTGATAGAGCCTGCTCAATAGTTGCATATAGAACATACGGGGTTTTCTATTTGGATCTAGGATAAGCTTTTATCCTAAGGTCTTATGGCCTAGTCCAATAAGATCTTAAGGGAGCTAACTCATGTATAGATTGAATTTAGATTTAGAAGATGAGAGCATGTAAGATATATGTGCCCTAGAAGCTAGAATTGGCTGACACTTGTAATACACTTCTAGGGGCAAAATTATAATTTTGACTAAAATCAATAAATGGGTGATTTTCTATCACATATGTGTATTTAGTGTCTATGATACATCCTTTGAGTTAATGGCAATGATAATTCATATTTCCAAGAGTTGAAAATTTAAGACATGAATAATCATTATTAACTCATAAATTGCTCCTGACCATAGGATCATCACAAGGATGGTGATTGATCCGGAAGGTTGGTGTACAATCGCTTCTCTTTAGTAGATGAGTCTTGAGTCTATGGTGTGGAGACACCGGAGCGAGAGTACAGGTACTCGTTAGAGAACGAGGGCACTGAGCGTGACCACCTCGAGTAGTCATTAGGGAAGTCTACCTTCTCGTCAATGACTGACTCGATGCTGCAGTAGTGTGTCTGGTTCTTTGACCTGAGGTGCATCGGCAGTTCACCTTGAGGGTGTTATAGTTTGACTACACCATTACTCGATCTCCTAGCCATATGGAACCCTGAGGTGTATGTTGGCTATAGCATGTTCATTGTAGGAACTGGATTGCATCAAGATGGAATCTATCTACCTCGGTGGTAGAGGAGCAGCCCTATGATGATCATGAGAATCAAGTCCAGAAGGCCATGGCCATGGCAGAGTGAAATAATAGAAAGAGTTTCTATTTAGATTTTCACATTGGACTTGAATCGAATGATTACATCATATGACAGAAACTAGGGTTTGACGAGTTCACCTTAACCCTAATCTGATCGGGGCTCAAGATAGAAGAACTTAATCACACAGGTAGCTGCACCAAGAGGTTCGCATTCAGCTCTGATGGGTTGCCACCATATACTGCTAGGTGTCACTGGTGGATTTTGGGAGCAATTAGAATGATTTAGATGATCGATCATTCTAGCTGTTCGAATCAGAAGAGTTCTGATCCATCGAAAGGAGTTTCGATGATGTCGATGATAGAGATCATGACATATCCCATTACCATACAGAACTGAACCTAACTGGGTCACACAAACAAGGGTTTGAATCTGGTGATCATCAATTGAACTGATCCTAGTTCAATTGATCTGAATGAGATTCAATTAGGTTCAAGAAAATCGTGCTAGCACTCGATTGAACCTAACGTTCTTCTTTTACTATCATAAATAGTTGTCCTGACTGAGCCAAAGGAGTTTGTGCTCAATCAGAGGCCTTCACTTGGTCTGACTGGAGGTTGTCCAAGTCAGAAAAGGTTGTCTTATTTTGTAAGACAATACCTGCCATTTTTGGTCACCTGCCATTTCTCGTCCTTTGACTTTGGTCAAAAGTTGACCTTTGACTGGTCAAATGTTGACCATTGACACTTTGACTTCTGTCCACATGTCATGCACCTATTGGAGAGCTGGTGGGGGCTTGTCCCCCTGCCAGAACCTGGCAAGGAGGAGGGCGCACGCCACCCTTGGCGTGTGCCCAAGCTGGAGGCGCCCAGGAGTCCCTTGTTGGATAGGGACTCCATCTCCTTTTTGGATTCCAATTAGAGTTCTTCTAAGAACCAACTTTGACTGGTCTTAGGCACCCTCTAAGGAGGAATCCAGGGGACTCTATTCCCACCAATCAGATTTAGATCTGATTTCACAAAGGGTTGTGATTGGTTGGGAAGAAGAGGAGTTGGATCACAGCATAGTCTATAAATAAGACCCTGCGCCCAACTCAAATGATATGATTGAATAAAATTCCCCATGCCCCAAGGCTGCCTCTCTCCTCCTCCTCCATGCCAAGTCCATCTTCTCCCCTCTCCTCTCCACGTCCAAAAGGAGTTTTGGATCTTGGTTGGTGCAATTCAGAGCGAGAGAAAGGCGACAGAAAGCTAGAAGGCTGCGCTGCTGCAAAGGACAACTGCTGATCTTCAAAAGCTATTTTGAAGATCCTCCAGATCAGATCTAGATCTGATTTTTGGAGATGTGATAGAGAAGAAGAGGATCTCCAGATCCAGCCCAAGTGGATACTGGTAGAGGCCAGGCGGTTGCATGGCTAGATCCAGAACCTTCCGCTGCATACAGGATCATCAATAGGGTAATAGGATTACCCAAATCAGGTAAATTAAATTTAATTTAATTTATCTTTATTTATTTTATTTATTAAAATAATATTAATCAGATCTAAAACATCCCAGATCTAATACAGATCAAAGAGAAAATTTTTGAAATATATCTTTTGATCTGATTAGATCTGAACGAACCTAGACTGGGAAATCAGGATTTTCTTTCAATATGTACATGGACTCAGTGAGTGCTTTAATGTATTGGGTTATCATAGGAGAGTTTTTCAACTAAGGTTTAGATTTTTTAGGATTCTTGTGGTATAGTAGAAATCTTAGGATATATAAATTCATGTATTTTATCTTTACAATAGAGTAGAATATAATTGAGCTTTTCTTCATAAAAACTCTCTACTTTTCTCTCTTTGGTTCTAACAATAGGCCCTAGGTGCCGGCCATCTCTTTTGTTCTTCTTCTCTCCAATAATTGGTATCAGAGAGGTACTAGGATCTAACAAATGGTATCAGAGCCTGGTTGACCATGGAGGAGAAAAAAGATCTAATTTCAATAGAGATCAGTAGCAAGGTTCAGGTCTAAAGGCTTTCTACAGGATTCATGAGGAAGAAAGAGATCATAGGGCTGCTATCCACCATCCGTAGTCAAGGTATTTTTTTAGATCCACCTATTTGCTATTTTTGATTCGTATGATCATGGAGAATAGTGGGTTGAAGGTAGAATTTAAGATATTTGATGGAAAGAAAAATTTCATGATATAGAATATTAGGATGGAGGATCTACTAGTTCAGATGAGACTGAATTTGGCCTTGGAAGATAGGCTAGAGGAGATGATAAACAAGAAGTGGGTATCCTTCGAGAAAAGGGCACGTGCCACGATTAGGACATGTCTGGTAGATGAGATACTGTATGGCATGTTAGAGGAGAAGACACCCAAGGGTTTATGGTTGAGGCTACATCAGTTGTACATGGAGAAGAATATGTACAATAAGTTGATGTTGAAGAAGCAACTATACAGCCTTCGGATGCAAGAAGGTAAGGATTTTGTGGGGCATATTCAGCAATTCAACTGAATGAGTATGGATTTGCTCAACACTGAGGTGGATCTCGAAGAGAAGGATAAAAGTTTATTACTGCTATGTTCGCCATCTAGGAGCTTCAATCCATTGGTAACTACATTGCTGTATGGTAAGGAGATGTTGATGTATGAGGAGATCGTATTAGTGCTAAGGTCCAACAAGCAGTGGAAATGGATGACGAAAAGGGAGGTCTTCCAGGAGGATCTCATGGTTCCAAAGAGGCCCTAGCAAGAAAAGAAGAAGGGTCAGCAAAGGGGCAATAAGAGATCTAAGAGATGCTTTTAGTATGGTGAAGCAGGGTTCTCTAAGCAAGAATATCCGCTTTGGAAGAAGTGCAAGATAGAAGAAAACTAGGATTCCATCAGTTCAATCACTACAAGTGAAGAGTTGGATGAGCTCTTGGTGGTCTCAGAGGAGCCCATGGGGTGCGGTGTATTGGGATGATTTCGAACAGGTCTACGGAGGGCGAAGGATCTAAAGGGGTAGCGACGATGTCCGAGGCACAACGGTAGGCTCAGCAGTGCAGCACTGAGTGGTTGTCCTCGAGAGACTTGATTACAAAGTCATCTTCTACAGCATTAGAGAGACTTTGGTTTTAGGTGGAGCACCACATAGAGGTGGCTTCATAGATGGAGAGAGATGTGACATGAGTTCAGAGCAAAGGAGTGCAAGAGGACCAATATCCTAGCACCAATAGGAGAGATGCATAGTTCCAGATGGAGCAGCACATGCGGGAGGATAGATGAAGTTCTAAGGAGACCATATCAGGATATACAGCAAGCACCGACATAGGATTGCTGCAAATTCTCTAGAAAAGTCTAGGATAGTTGATGCAGTTGCCAAGCAGAAGGATGCTTACAACTCCAAGGGTGGTGCTGAAGGGAAATCCTGATTTTCCGGTCTAGGTTCGTCCAGATCTGATCAGATCAAGAGATATATTTCAAAAAAATTTTCTCTTGATCCCAATCAGATCTTGATATGTTTCAGATCTGATTCTTATTATTTTAATAAATAAAATAAAATAAGATAAATTAAATCAAATTTAATTTACCTAATTTGGGTAATCCTATTACCCTGTAGATGATCCTGATTGCAGCGGAAGGTTCTGGATCTAGCCATGCAAGCGCCTGGCCTCTATCGGTATCCACTTGGGTTGGATCTGGAGATCCTCTTCTTCTCTATCACGCCTCCAATAATCAGATCTGGATCTGATCTGGAGGATCTTCAAAACTCTTTTTGAAGATCAGCAGTCGTCCTTTGCAGCAGTGCAGCCTTCTTGCTTTTGATCGCCTTTCTTTTGATCTGGAATCGCACCAACCATAAGTCCAAAACCCTTTTGGACGTGGAGAGGAGAAGGAGGAGAAGTTTAGGCATGGAGGAAGGAGGGGAGAGGCAGCCTTGGGGCATGGGAAATCTCTATTCAATTGCATTTCATAGAATTGAGTTGGGCGCAGGGTCTTATTTATAGACTAAGCTGTGATCCAACTCCTCTTCTTCCCAACCAATCACAACCCTTTGTGAAATCAGATCTAAATCTGATTGGTGGGAATAGAGACCCCTGGATTCCTCCTTAGAGGGCGCCTAAGACCAGTCAAACTGGATTCTTAGTAGAACTCTGATTGGAATCCAAAAGGGAGGTGGAGTCCTTGTCCAACAAGGACTCCTAGGCGCCTCCTACTTGGGCTCACGCCACCCTTGGCGTGCGCCCTTCTCCTTGCCAGGTTCTGGCAGGGGGACAGGCCCCCACCAGCTCTCCAATAGGTGCATGACATGTGGTCAAAAGTCAAAGTGTCAATGGTCAACATTTGACCAGTCAAAGGTAGACTTTTGACCAAAGTCAAAGAACAAGAAATGGCAGGTGACCAAAAATGGCAGGTAATGTCTTACAAAATAAGACAACCTTTTCTGACTTGGACAACCTCCAGTCAGACCATATGAAGGCCTCTGATTGAGCACAAACTCCTTTGGCTCAGTCAGGACAACTTATTTATGATAGTAAAAGAAGAACGTTAGGTTCAATCGAGTGCTAGCACGATTTTCTTGAACCTAATTGAATCTCATTCAGATCAATTGAACTAGATCAGTTCAATTGATGATCACCAGATTCAAACCCTTGTTTGTGTGACCCAGTTAGGTTCAGTTCTGTATGGTAATGGGATATGTCATGATCTCTATCATCGACATCATCGAAACTCCTTTCGATGGATCAGAACTCTTCTGATTCGAACAGCTAGAATGATCGATCATCTAAATCATTCTAATTGCTCCCAAAATCCACCAGTGACACCTAGCAGTATATGGTGGCAACCCATCAGAGCTGAATGCGAACCTCTTGGTGCAGCTACCTGTGTGATTAAGTTCTTCTATCTTGAGCCCCGATCAGATTAGGGTTAAGGTGAACTCGTCAAACCCTAGTCTCTGTCATATGATGTAATCATTCGATTCGAGTCCAATGTGAAAATCTAAATAGAAACTCTTTCTATTATTTCACTCTGCCATGGCCATGGCTTCTGGACTTGATTCTCATGATCATCATAGGGCTGCTCCTCTACCACCGAGGTAGATAGATTCCATCTTGATGCAATCCAGTTCCTACAATGAACATGCTATAGCCAACATACACCTCAGGGTTCCATATGGCTAGGAGACCGAGTAATGGTGTAGTCAAACTATAACACCCTCAAGGTGAACTGCCGATGCATCTCAGGTCAAAGAACCAGACACACTACTGCAGCATCGAGTCAGTCATTGACGAGAAGGTAGACTTCCTAATGACTACTCGAGGTGGTCACGCTCAGTGCCCTCGTTCTCTAACGAGTACCTGTACTCTCGCTCCGGTGTCTCCACACCGTAGACTCAAGACTCATCTACTAAAGAGAAGCGATTGTACACCAACCTTCCGGATCAATCACCATCCTCGTGATGATCCTATGGTCGGGAGCATTTTATGAGTTAATAATGATTATTCATGTCTTAAATTTTCAACTCTTGAAAATATGAATTATCATTACCATTAACTCAAAGGATGTATCACAGACACTAAATACACATATGTGATAGAAAATAACCCATTTTATTGATTATAGTCAAAATTATAATTTTGCCCCTAGAAGTGTATTACAAGTGTCAGCCAATTCTGGCTTCTAGGGCACATATATCTAACAATCTCCCACTTGTCCTAAAGCCAATTGGCTACAAGTCTAAGTCCCATCTTCTCAAGGTGGGCTTCGATCTTCTGCTGGCCCAACGGCTTTGTAAGTGGGTCTGCCACATTATCTGTGGAGTTGACTCTCTTGACCTCGACGTAACCCTTCTCGAGGTAATCGCGGATGAGGTGGTATCGCCGCTCAATGTGCTTGGATTTTCTGGTGAGACCTCGGCTCCTTAGCAAGGGCTATGGCGCCATTGTTGTCGCAGTATAGAGGAATGGCATCTGATGGCATTACTCCAATTTCTGCAGCAAACTTCTTGTACCAGAATGCTTCCTTTGCAGCCTCTGATGCAGCGATATATTCTGCTTCCATGGTGGAATCTGCTATCACAGTTTGCTTGGAACTCTTCCAGCTGACAGCACCACCATTGCACACAAACAGACTTCCAGATGTCGACTTTCGATCATCTATATCGGACATGAAAGTCCGAGTCTGTGTATCCCTGGACTTGGAGTTCTCCATTACCAAAGACCAACATCATATCCTTAGTTCTTCTCAAGTACTTAAGGATACATTTCACAGAAGTCCAGTGTTCTTCACCTGGATTTGACTGATATCTGCTTGTGACACTCACAGCATGGGCTATATCAGGTCGTGTACATAGCATGGCATACATGAGGCTCCCTATTGCAGAAGCATAAGGGATCTTGCTCATGCGTTCTATTTCCTCAGGTGTGCTAGGGCACATCTTCTTGGAAAGATGAATACCATGTCTGAAGGGTATTAATCCCCTCTTAGAGTTTTCCATACTAAACCTCTTTAGTACTTCCTCTATGTACATCTTCTGTGAAAGTCCTAGCATCCTATTCGGTCTATCCCTATAGACCTTAATTCCTAGAATAAAGGATGCTTCACCTAGGTCTTTCATGGAGAATTCCTTGGACAACCACATCTTGACTGATGTCAACATGGGAATATCATTCCCAATAAGGAGGATGTCATCCACGTACAATACGAGGAAGACAACAGCGCTCCCACTGACCCTTTTGAAAACACATGGTTCCTCTTCATTTTTGATGAAACCAAACTTTTTGATCACATCATTGAAATGAGTGTTCCAGCTCCGAGATGCTTGCTTAAGTCCATATATGGACCTTTGCAGCTTGCAAACCTTGTGATCAGTATCACTGGATGTGAAACCTAGCGGCTGTTCCATATAGATATCTTCCTCAAGATATCCATTTAGGAATGCCGTTTTCACGTCCATTTGCCATATTTCATAATCGAAATAGGCTGCAACAGCAAGCAATGTGCGGATGGATTTTAGCATAGCTACCGGGGAAAAGGTATCCTGATAGTCAATGCCTTCACGTTGACTATAACCTTTTGCCATCAGTCTAGCCTTGAATGTCTCCACATTCCCATCTGCACCAATCTTTCTCTTGAAGATCCATTTACACCCAATAGGTACTATACCTTCTGGTGGATCTACCAAGGTCCAGACTTGGTTTGAGTGCATCGAGTCAATTTCTGACTTCATTGCCTCTAGCCATTTCTCGGAGTCGATATCTGATATCGCCTCGTTGTAGGTTTTGGGATCATCACCATGAGCACCATTACCTATGAGGAACATTTTCTCTACATCCTCTGAAATAATACCTAAGTATCTTTCAGGGGGACGGGAAACTCTTTCCGATCTACGAGGTGGAGGAGGTAGTGTTCTTATTGGCTCAACCTGATTTGGTTCCAATTGGTCCTTAGCTCGTTCTGCTTGTGAGACTTTCTCATCAAGCTTAATCTGCTTTCCAATGCCGCTATCTTGAATAAACTATTTTTCAAGAAAGATGGCATGTCGACTCACAATCACATTGTGGTCTTCTGGAATGTAGAAATAGTATCCTAATGACTCTTTAGGATATCCTATGAATCGAGCTCTGAAGGACCTAAACTCTAACTTGTCCGCTTGTTGTCTTTTGACATGAGCCGGACAACCCCAAATTCTGAGATGACTCAGACTTGGTTTCTTACCGTGCCATATCTCATACGGTGTGGTAGGAACGGTTTTAGAGGGAACCCTATTCAGTAGATAAGATTGAAGTTAACAATGAATGTCCCCAAAGAAAATCAGGGAGGTCTGTGAAGCTCATCATGGATCGAACCATATCCAATAGAGTCCGATTTCTCCGTTCTGAAACCCCGTTGAGTTGAGGTGTTCCTGGTGGAGTCCATTGAGAGACTATGCCATTTTCCTTGAGATAGTCTAGGAATTTCCGGCTAAGGTATTCACCTCCTCGATCTGATCGAAGAACCTTAATGGGTTTTCCAGTTTGTTTTTCTACTTCATGTCTGAATTCTTTGAACTTTTCAAAAGCTTCAGACTTATGTCTCATAAGATACACATACCCATACCTAGACAGATCATCGGTAAAGGTAATGAAGTAGACAAAATTGCCTCTAGCCGGCACATCGAATGGGCCGCACACATCAGTATGTACTAGGGCAAGGAGATCTGTGGCCCTCTCCCCATGTCCAACAAAAGGGAGTTTAGTCATTTTGCCTTGAAGACAAGATTCACAAGTTGGATATGACTCAAAAGTCAATGGACTCAATAGCCCATTTTTCTCCAATTTGTTGATCCTATCTTCTGCTATATGACCTAATCTCAGGTGCCATAGATATCTATCGTTTGGACTATCCCTAGGTCGTTTGGCATTCACGTTTTGCTCGATAGTTAGAAACAGGTACATCAATATGTAGCTGATAAAGACCATTAATAAGGAAACCATTTGCAATTTTATTTCTTTCATAAAGAATGTTACAATGGTCCTTAAAGAAGGTGATCACATAACCTTCTTGTGCTAAGCATGAAACAGAAATCAAATTCCTGCTAGCTGCAGGCACATAATAACAGTCTTTTAAAACTAAGTCTAAACCAGATGGTAATCGAAGAGGGTATGTTCCCACGGCTACTGCAGCAACTCTTGCTCCATTACCGATGCGTAGGATCATGTCTCCATCCCTCAGCCTCCTGCTATCCTCAAGACCCTGCATGGAAGTGCACAGATGAGCACTAGAACCAGAGTCAAGCACCCAACTGGATGCAGAAGAAACCGTAAGGTTAGACTCAATAACGAGCATACCTCCAGAAGGACCTTCCTTCTTGTTCTTCAGGGTGGCCAGGTAAGTAGGGCAGTTCCGCTTCCAATGGCCGTCGCTGTTGCAATGGAAACACTTTCCTTTGCCATCGGCCTTTTTCTTCGGTTCTGCCTTCTTCTTCTTTGATCCTTCCACCTTTTGCTTTTTCACAGACTTCTTTTTCTTTCCATAAGACTTTCTTTTGGAAGAAGTCCGTTCCATAGCAAGAACTGAGCCTTTAGAACCTTTCATAGAAAGCTCAGCGGTAACCAGCATATTCATTAACTCGGCCAAGGAATTTTGAAGTTTATGCATGTGGTAATTCATGATGAATTGCCCATATGCATCAGTCAAGGATTGCAGAATAATATCGTTCTGCAGATCCAAGTCCAACTTCACACCGAGCTTCTCAAGCTCTTCCATGTCCTTGATCATTGTCAGACAGTGATCTTGGACTGACTGCCCATCACGCATCTTAGCCTTAAAAAGTCATTTTGTGACTTGATATTTGGCTGCGCGACTCTGTTCACCAAACATCTCCTGCAGGTGAGCCAACATTTGGCGAGCAGTCCCGATATCTTCATGTTGGCGCTGGAGCTCATCAGACATCGAGCCCAACATGTAAGTATCTGGCCTTATTATCTTCGTCAATCCATTTTTCCAGAGACGCTCTCTGTTCAAGTGGATGGACGAGCTGGTAAGGTGGGAGGGTCCTGGTCCAAAACATGTGTTAACTTCTCTGAACCCAAAACAATTTTGTAGTTCCTGAGCCAATCTTTATAATTGGGTCCAGTCAGTCTATGTGTGTCTAGGATACGTGCCAGTGGGTTGGACGCAGACATTTTTCTGTAGAGAGTCAAAGATTCTAGTTAGATACTGTAATTTTGACTTGACCAATTTATTTAGGGATTTTATTTTTAAACAAATTAGCTCCCACTATTTTCTCGGATCCCTACACTCCCTCTGTAGAGATGCAAAAATCTCCACGATTAATGATTTCTAGTGGGTGGTGCGGTCTCACCAACTGACTCATCACCTCACCTAACAGTTATTGGTGATGGGTTAGCCAATGAGTGAACAACTCTTGTTCAATGATTCTCTAATCATGGTGCACCCAAACTTGGTCTCTAATTCATGAATCTCACCGTATCCAGAATATTGATCCACTCCTTAGTTAAGTCAGACCCACCATTTGCATAGACTGGATTCCTAATTGAGTCTCTCACCGTATCCAGAATATTGAGCCCAACTCATCCTCCAGCCCATAGCATCCAATGCCTAATAGACATGGTTGCGTCTTCCCGGTGCAACTGAGCCACTGTATCCAGCCGAGAACAATCAACCCCGGGAAGGGCCCGCACGTCTACAATGGTGGAAGACCTCAGACTTAATCTTTTCTTAGGGAGAATTGATTCAGGTCTCATTAAACTAGACTTGGCTTAGTCATAACAATTATGACTAACCTAGTGGCATGGGTTAGCTCGGATTATTGACCACCTCAGATCAGAACTGTGTCAACAGATATGGCCAGGTAAGTGAGATCGGTGGAAGGAATATGCCATTAACTCGCACAAGAACGCATTCAGGTCGAGTAGCTTCCAATTAAAAACCAGTCGGTCGTCTATGCCAAACTTACCTTAGACACCAAATTGTTGAGTCAGAACCAATTGGGTTAGCCTACAATCCAGACTCTAACCTCTGAGCCTAATTAGGTCTTGCTTGATCGTGACTCGATCTTGACCCAGACTTAATCCTATTAGGCTGGTCAATTTAAGCATTGTTGATCCCATCTAACCAACTCTTGATTCGGTTTGATCAACCGCTTAGACCTAATTGAGCTACCCAAGCCCGAACCCAGTATTATGAATATGTCTTAGATCTGAAATTCTCAATTTTAGACCTAATTAATATTCCATAAACTTAATTCTTAATTAAGTAGGGTTCATAAACAAAATATGCACAATAAATCCTAGGGTTTCAGGATCTAGGGATTTTGCAGAAAGTAAGTTTTGGGTTTCTGATTAAGGACGAACACGCAGCACCCCTACACATCATAAAGAACACCCCATCGAATGGGAAGAGAGGGCCTTTAAACCCTTCTTCATTCTTATGACCGGACGGCCAAGAGGAACGCCTTAATCAGGAACATTCAATACTACAAAACAATATCAGATCTATATCATATATCTCATATATAAATTAGATCTAATCATGGCATATTTTGCATACATCTCATGTATCAAATCATGCATATTTTTCAGATCTAAATTATCTCATAATAATCTAAAAAATTAGATTTAAATTGATCTAATCAAAATAAATTCTAATCTAGACAATTATGTAGAACTATTCTACAACTAGTCTAGACATGCATCAATCATATCTCATATGATATTTAAAATTAAATAATTTTTATTTGCTATTTTATCAGATGTTATTATAACACTTATAATATCAAAAAATAGTAAATAAGAAGATCTAAAATATGATTTAATCAGATTAAATCAAAAGACATGCAAAACTATTCTATAGAACTATTCTATTCTAGAACTAGTCATGCATATCTTCTTAATCTTAGATCCAAATCATTTAATTTTAATTTTTTCTGATTTTAGATCTGATCACATCTCATGTGACATCTGAAATCACTTTATTTTCTAATTAAAATAAAATTAAAATCAGATCTAAACAATTTTAGAACCATGGCTCTGATACCAGTTGAAGGGAAATCCTGATTTTTCCGGTCCAGGTTCGTTCCAGATCTGATCAGATCAAGAGATATATTTCAAAAAAATTTTTCTCTTGATCCCAATCAGATCTTGATATGTTTCAGATCTGATTCTTATTATTTTAATAAATAAAATAAAATAAGATAAATTAAATCAAATTTAATTTACCTGATTTGGGTAATCCTATTACCCTGTAGATGATCCTGATTGTAGCGGAAGGTTCTGGATCTAGCCACGCAAGCGCCTGGTCTCTACCGGTATCCACTCAGGTTGGATCTAGAGATCCTCTTCTTCTCTATCACGCCTCCAAAAATCAGATCTGGATCTGATCTGGAGGATCTTCAAAACTCCTTTTGAAGATCAGCAGTCGTCCTTTGCAGCAGTGCAGCCTTCTTGCTTTTGATCGCCTTTCTTTTGATCTGGAATGCACCAACCTAAGTCCAAAACCCTTTTGGACGTGGAGAGGAGAAGGAGGAGAAGTTTAGGCATGGAGGAAGAGGGGAGAGGCAGCCTTGGGGCGTGGGAAATCTCTATTCAATTGCATTAGCATAGAATCTGAGTTGGGCGCAGGGTCTTATTTATAGACTAAGCGTGATCCAACTCCTCTTCTTCCCAACCAATCACAACCCTTTGTGAAATCAGATCTAAATCTGATTGGTGGGAATAGAGACCCCTGGATTCCTCCTTAGAGGGCGCCTAAGACCAGTCAAACTGGATTCTTAGTAGAACTCTAATTGGAATCCAAAAGGGAGGTGGAGTCCTTGTCCAACAAGGACTCCAAGGCGCCTCCAACTTGGGCTCACGCCACCCTAGGGTGGCGTGCGCCCTTCTCCTTGCCAGGTTCTGGCAGGGGGACAGGCCCCCACCAGCTCTCCAATAGGTGCATGACATGTGGTCAAAAGTCAAAGTGTCAATGGTCAACATTTGACCAGTCAAAGGTAGACTTTTGACCAAAGTCAAAGAACAAGAAATGGCAGGTGACCAAAAATGGCAGGTAATGTCTTACAAAATAAGACAACCTTTTCTGACTTGGACAACCTCCAGTCAGACCATATGAAGGCCTCTGATTGAGCACAAACTCCTTTGGCTCAGTCAGGACAACTTATTTATGATAGTAAAAGAAGAACGTTAGGTTCAATCGAGTGCTAGCACGATTTCCTTGAACCTAATTGAATCTCATTCAGATCAATTGAACTAGATCAGTTCAATTGATGATCACCAGATTCAAACCCTTGTTTGTGTGACCCAGTTAGGTTCAGTTCTGTATGGTAATGGGATATGTCATGATCTCTATCATCGACATCATCGAAACTCCTTTCGATGGATCAGAACTCTTCTGATTCGAACAGCTAGAATGATCGATCATCTAAATCATTCTAATTGCTCCCAAAATCCACCAGTGACACCTAGCAGTATATGGTGGCAACCCATCAGAGCTGAATGCGAACCTCTTGGTGCAGCTACCTGTGTGATTAAGTTCTTCTATCTTGAGCCCCGATCAGATTAGGGTTAAGGTAAACTCGTCAAACCCTAGTCTCTGTCATATGATGTAATCATTCGATTCGAGTCCAATGTGAAAATCTAAATAGAAACTCTTTCTATTATTTCACTCTACCATGGCCATGGGCTTCTGGACTTGATTCTCATGATTATCATAGGGCTGCTCCTCTACCACCGAGGTAGATAGATTCCATCTTGATGCAATCCAGTTCCTACAATGAACATGCTATAGCCAACATACACCTCAGGGTTCCATATGGCTAGGAGACCGAGTAATGGTGTAGTCAAACTATAACACCCTCAAGGTGAACTGTCGATGCATCTCAGGTCAAAGAACCAGACACACTACTGCAGCATCGAGTCAGTCATTGACGAGAAGGTAGACTCCCTAATGACTACTCGAGGTGGTCACGCTCAGTGCCCTCGTTCTCTAACGAGTACCTGTACTCTCGCTCCGGTGTCTCCACACCGTAGACTCAAGACTCATCTACTAAAGAGAAGCGATCGTACACCAACCTTCCAGATCAATCACCATCCTCGTGATGATCCTATGGTCGGGAGCTGTTTATGAGTTAATAATGATTATTCAT
Source organism: Cocos nucifera (assembly GCA_006176705.1). Lineage (NCBI taxonomy): Eukaryota > Viridiplantae > Streptophyta > Magnoliopsida > Arecales > Arecaceae > Cocos > Cocos nucifera. Next base: position 50,092 of record QRFJ01001682.1, on the reverse strand, counting down.
GTCTTAAATTTTCAACTCTTGAAAATATGAATTATCATTACCATTAACTCAAAGGATGTATCACAGACACTAAATACACATGTGTGATAGAAAATAACCCATTTTATTGATTATAGTCAAAATTATAATTTTGCCCCTTGAAGTGTATTACAAGTGTCAGCCAATTCTGGCTTCTAGGGCACATATATCTAACAGGTGCATAGAAGCAAGCCAAGATCTTCAGCGGTGGAGGCAGTCTTCCGAGAGGTCTCAAAGGAAGCTAAGTAGCTGAGGAAGAATGGTGGTGGCAAGGTGTGCACAAGTAGCTATCAAGACATGCATCGATAGCGAGATCACGCAGGAAAATATTGCTAGGTGTGCCAAGACTTGGATGCACGAAGGTGAAGATTGTAGGATTTGATATGGTGCTCTCAAGCCTTAAGAGGCCACAAGAGGAGTCAGGGTGTTGGCTCTAGAAGACTAGGATAGGTGTGAGTCCTAGGGATAGGATGGGTGCTATCCTAGGTGAAGGTGGTGTGTAGCCCTGCACGGACTCAAGGTTCAGTTGTGAAGATCTTGAGGGTCTTAGTAGGTGCTCCAAAAATCTAAGACACAAGATAGAGCAAAGGACCAAAGCTAAGGAGAAGAATCAGCCAAGACAAGGGGCTGACAAACATGCGAGTTGGCTCAGATATGTAGTCGAGTCGACTCGGGCTATGATCTAGCTAACATGGGGTGCAGTCGAGCCAGCTGTCTAAGGCTGACAGAAGATAGGGTTCGGATGAGACACAGCTAAGCCAGCTCAACTCTTGACAGAGCTAGCTCGATAGTGGCATATAGATCATACGAGGTTTTCTGTTTGGGTCTAGGATAGGCTTTTATCCTAGGGTCTTAAGGCCTAGACCAATAATGTCTTAAGGGGGCTAACTCTTGTGTGGATCAAGTTTAGATCTAGGGGATGAGAGCATATGAGACATATATACATGGGCTCAGTGAGTGCTTTCATGTATTGGGTTAGCCTAAGAGAGTCTTTCAGCTAGGATTTGGATTTATTAAGGTTCATGTGGTATAGCAGAAATCTTAGAATATATAAATTTAGGTATTGTATCTTTACAATAGAGTGAAATATAATGGAGCTTTTCTTCCTAAAAACTCTCTACTCTTCTCTCCATGGTTCCAACTTTAAGCCCTAAGTGTCAGCTATCTCTTTTGTTCTTCTTCTCTCTAATAATTGATATCAGAGAGGTACCAAGATCCAACAAATAAGAGATCAATTCAGCTAAATGCCAAGGCTATGAACATTTTGTATTGTGGTTTAGATGCCAATGAGTTTAATCGAACCTCTACTTGCAATTCTATAAAAGAAATTTGGGATAGACTCGAAGTCACTCATGAGGTCACAAACCAAGTTAAGGAATCTAAGATTAACGTGCTAGTGCACCAATATGAGCATTTCAAAATAGAATCTACTGAATTAATCATAGAAATGTTCACTCATTTCACTGATACAACTGATGGTCTAAAAGGTCTTGGAAAGATTTATTCTAATAGTGATTTGGTAAGAAAAATCATTAGATCTTTGTTGAAGTCATGGGAGCCAAAGATCACGACAATTCAAGAGGCAAAAGACTTGAATAAGCTGCCCTTGGAAGAGCTAATTGGATAGCTAATGACCCATGAAATCACTATAAAGCAACATGTTGGTGCAGAATCTGGTTGATACCGGAATCGAGCTGGAGCTGGAGAAGATGATGTTCCTGTCGGGGACCTACAATATAAGTTTTGATCGGAGTCAGGGGTGGTGGCTCCAATGGAACCCTCCGATAGTCAAGTCACCTCTTCTGGTAAACAGAAATGGAATGCTTAGGAAAGAAAGTAGCAGAGTTTTGAGAAGAAGAAGAGAGCTCCCTCTAAAAAAGTATCTGGAGGGTCCTATTTATAGGCAGAGCCTATAACAAACTGAGAACGACAGCCATAACCATTCGATAGTGGGCTGCTTGGGGCCACGTGGAGTTTGTTATGGAGAGTAGTGTCTGTTGTTGTGATGTGCCAGTTTGTTGGGATTTAATAGTTGAAGTTCGGAGGAGTTGACGTTGGTCAGTGAAGAATTTTAAGTTATATCAATTCTAGAGGGGTTTAGACTCCCCTAAGGTATTCTGCATAAGGGTTAGTCCATGTCGTGTATAGAACTAAATTCGCGTAGGCGAGGAGACCCTTCTGAGTTACTGCAAGAATTTTTATCGAAAAGGATTGGGAAGCTTTGCGACTGAAGAAATTTTAAAGGAAGTCTGCTAGAGAAATCTAAAAGTGGATCCACTAGAAGAATCCAGAAGTAGATCTGCTGGAGGAGAAATCTGAAGGAAAATTTATTTGATGGAGGAATCTAACTGAAGGAGAAGTCCGAAAGGAGTTCGGATGATATAGAAGTAGGAAAGAAGTTCGACTGATGGAGAAGTCTGAAAGGAGTTTAGTTGATATTGAAGTCTGAAAGAAATTCGACTGATGGAGAAGTCTGAAAGAAGTTCAATTGATGGAGAAGTTCGGAAGGAGTTTGGTTGATGGAGAAGTTCGGATGGAGTTTGGCTTAACATAGAAGCTCAAAAGGAGTTCGACTGATGGAGAAGTCCGAAAGGAGTTCGGCTGATATAGAAGTCCTAGATGGAGTTCAATTATTGAAGAAGTTCGGAAGAAATTCGATTGATGGAGATGTCTAGAAGGAGTTTGGCTAATGGAGAAGTTCGAAAGGAGTTTGGCTGATGGTTATGTCCATGGGGAGAAGTCTAGAAGGAGTTTAGCTGATGGAGAAGTCTAGAAGGAGTTTGGCTGATAGAGATGTTTGGAAAGAGTTTGGCTGATTTAGAAGCCTAGAAGGAGTTCGACTGATGGAGAAGTTCGAAAGAAGTTCTGCTGATAAAGAAGTCCTGAAAGGAGTTTGACTGATGGAGAAGTCCAGAACGAGTTCGACTGATGGAGAAGCTCGGAAGGAGTTCGACTGATGGAGAAGTCTGGAAGAAGTTTGATCGATGGAGAAGTTCGGAAGGAGAAATCCATGATTGAAGTTCTTCTATGATTATAAATTATATTTGGCCGAGCATCAGACCAAACTTCGACGGGAGTGAGGTTTACCCCCAACAATAGTTCTCCTACTCTTGAGTTCAAAATTCAACGGAAGAAAGTAAAAAGATGACCACTAAAGTTCTTTCCTAGGTTTCCACGCTCGTTAGGACAAGACATTTTGGCATTTATCGTGCTAGCACTGAAGCTTTTTAAATCAGAAATGGGTTTGAGAAGATGGTCCTTCATATTTCCCACTAAAACTCTACCCCAGGTATGGCACCATAAATACTCCGTCTGTCGCCAGTTCTCTATTATGATGAGTGGGACACATGGCGTATGCCGATCGACTAAAGTCGATCTTCAATCATAACTACCTCGGGTTGCCTCTGGCTATTTAAGGCCTTCTCCTCTCATCCAGAAGTCATTCTTGCCCAAGTCTTCTTCTTGCCCAAGGTCTTAGCTTCCTCCCTCGTCTTCTTAGATTTTGGATGCCCTTTCGACTGGTTCTCATTGCACCCATCATCTTTTCATCCTCCTCAAACAACTTAGGTCAGTTTTCCAACCCTTCTCTTTAAGTATTCATGCTTTTTAGCTTCTTGCTCCTCCGATTTCTCTATGGCAATATTTGTCCTATATTTTTCCTCAGTTTTTGGAGGTTTTCTTGTAGTTTTATTTCGATCTAAATGTCTTCCAAAATCTTCCACTCCTTCGGTTCTTGGAGCTCGCCTTGAACGACCTTCCTAGACCTTGCACCTCTGACCGAGGTTGAACCTAGGAACATACCTCACTCATCCTTCATCCCAGACACCATCCCATCCATTCATACTCCAGATGATCTTTCTCTAATCTAAATTCAATATGAAATGCCCTCGGAATACGACCTCGAACTCCATAGTTCGGATGACTGAGTCAATTCTCCTCCGATCAATTGATTTTGCTTTTACATAGAGACCTTGCCTGCCGGGCTTTGGCTCCTACTGCCCCCCTTTGTAGTTGCCCTCTTTTGATTTTTGAACATCTCCTTCACATCCATCATACTGAACTCCTTTCGATTTATCATAGGCTTTTTTTTCCTCTGCCACCTGATCGAAGTTTGGCCGACTGTCTCATTATTTCGAAACTTTTACACTTTCAAACGCCATCCTTCCATAAAGGACTGGTGGTACTTCTCCATCTAGTTTGGCAAAAAGGGTTGCTGAAAGGCGCTCCTTTTTTCATTCATAACTGGAAGGAGAAGTACTTCTTCATCCGATGTCCCATCTTGTTATTACATGTTCCTCCTAAGGGTCACATTAGGGAGTCGGTTCGTCGAGCTCCTAGCTTATATAAAGTCGATCTTGATTCCTCTAATAAACTTAAAATATTATGAGGTCTTCTTTTTTTCTGACCTTTTAAAAGAACAGACCTTGTTCAACCTAGATTTGAGTCCCCTCAATCCTACTGGTATATTTTTCTACTTTTTGAATTCTTCGTGTGGTTTCACACATATGTACTGTTGCTGATCACGATTCTTTTTCTATTGTAGAAATGGATACTGAAGCTGTCGAAATGGTCACCATGGGGCTTTATGCCCATAGGTGAAAAGAAGAAGCATCAAGTGGCAGCTCGAAGAGGGCGAAGGTTGGCGCTCCAAGCTCCGCTTGTCCCAACCATTGAGGTCGACACCGTTGGTGTGGGTTTCATGCCTCCTATGCCCTCGGGCCCTTTCAATGGAGATCAAGCTCTAGAGCTTCCTGCTGAGGGAGAGATGGGGGAAGGAAAGAAGGAAAAAAAAAGTGATCGCAAAGACGCTCCGCAAGGCTCGTCCTAACGAGCCAAGCATTGACCATGGTGAATTAGAAGATGACCCCTTCGATGACTCAGAGATCATCTAGGATTTAATCGATAAGTTTGCCATGCTAGAGGTGGTGGACCTCATGGGGAACCTTGACCTCCAGTAGCTCATTTGGGGTTCTCTCAGAGCCATCCTTAAAGTGATTGCTCCATTGCTCGACTTTCTCTCTTCTCTTCTGCTCTTTTCTTTTCTTTTCTTTTTTTTATCATCAATCATTTATTGTAGTCGGGTCACCAAATGCTCATCTACATCAAGATGGCGCACCGTCAGGAGGCAAATGTACAAAAGATCCAGGAGGACCTTCGAGCTGAGATCCATCGTCTTCAGAAAAAGGCTGCCAAGGCTGAATGCCTCACAGAGAAGAAGGCGGCAGACATTGAGAGTCTTCAGGGTGTACTTGAGAAAGAGGAGTTTGTCTCAATCAGACTCAAGGCCGCACTTGCCCTGGAGGAGGAGAGAAAGAGGAAAGCTGAGAATAAGGTCGTCGAACTGGAAGCCAGGATGGCAAAGTCAATCTTAAAGGTGATGGCTTGGGCCATGGAAGAGTTCAAGACCTCTTCCAAAATGAGGAACCTGAACATCGAATTCGGCCAACAGACATTCATTAAGGATTTTGAGCTTTGCAAAGGTAGGATAGCCTGGAGGTTCCCCATGCTCGACCTTGAATTTCTAGAGGAGAAGGAGGACAACATGAAAGCGGGACCTTCTGATGCCACAGTTGATCCCTTCCCCATCGAGCCTATTTATGGTCCATTCGATCCTACCATGGAGGTGCTTGAGCCAATTTAGAAACCCGAGACAGTCGAGAGTGCTCCGGCTTCATCCGCCACCATCCCTCCTGAGGTTGAGATCTCCTAGTAGTTGTACACTTTTCTTTTTCTTTTTTTTTACTCTGTACTTAGAATTTCTGATTAAATAAAAGTAAATTTTTTTTTTGTCTATACCTTTAAGCATTTTTCATGCTTCGAATGGAGTCTCCCGTCAACACTGATCCACTGCCTTAGGGGGTTCTCCTAAAATCTTTAATCAGAAACCTGAGAAAGGAAGTCCATCATCTAAAGAAGAGGTTGAAGAAGATGGAGGATGACTTTCAAGCCTCATGGAAGAATGCTTTAGAGGTGACCAAAGAGGTCACTCATCTTTGAAACTTACATATGAAGGACTCTGTGAGTTTCAGCATTCGAAAGGAAAGCTTCGAGAGAGAGCTGACCGAATTTTGGAAGAACACAAGCGACAAGTCCTGGGTGCTAACGGTGAAGATCAACTCCTTTGAGACTCAACTCAAGATGGCAAAGGGGAAGATTCAACTTCTGAAGGGCAGCTTACCATGGTCCTCTAATAAGGCATGATTCGAGTGGGATTGGTCAACGAGGCTCTCCGCAATTCAAAAGCAGCTGCATGACGCTGAGCTCACATATGAGACTTACCAATTGGGTTGGAGTGACAGGACATCCAAGCTAGAAGAAAAGCTTCATGCTTCCATCGACGAAGTAGCCCAGCTCCAACGATGACTTGATAATGGCTTTCGGACTGGTACAAGCAGGGAGGCCGAGGAGATTGCTTTCTTGAAGAGGACCATTGGCGAACTCTTGGGGTCGATCGGTGCAGAAGAGGTTGAGGTGCAGTAGCTAATGCTCGAGTTGACTTGTGAGTGTCAACCTACCAAGGATGCGAAGGTCGAGTCTGAGGTCCTGAGGAGGAGGCTATGAGAGTTAGAGGAAAACTACCACCAAGCCGATAAGATGTTCTATGATAACATGATGAGGCGAAAGAAGCTCAAGGAGGAGGTCGATCGTCTGAAGGAATCTTTGATAATGGCCACTAGTCCGAAGTCTGAAGAGTTCGGCCCTTCCTAGGATTCTGATGGCCTTTCTTTTTCTCTCTCTTTTTTTGTAGTATAATCGATCTTGTCGACCTATGTTTTGCTTGTAATGAATTTATTTTTGTAATGAAATAGTATCCTTTTTGTTATTTTTATTTTGCATGAATTCGAAGCTTGCTCGTGGCTTCACTTTCTTTACTTTGTTTTTCTTTGTGTTGTCTTCTAATGAAGTGGTTGTTGTGGAGGACTATCCAAGGTTCTTTTTGCAGACTCAAAAGCGATTTTTCTTTTTCTGCCTCATACGGTCAAGTAATTATAGGAAAAATACGTATAGGGATCGGTGATAGAGATTTTCCCTTCTCTTTGCTTTAGATTGGGGGTTCGTTTGGGACCATTGGATGGGCCCTCCTTCCCTCCTTCTTTCCTCGGCTTAGTTTAGCATGGCCTTTGACTTTAATCACGTTAGGATGAGATCCTCCTCCTATTCCTAATAGGACGACAGGAGCACAAAAGGACCATTGAAGTGGCCTCTCCCCACATCTAGGCTTAAGTAATCATGGTCTTCGCTTTAGCTTAATGTTAGTACGAGGTTCTCCTCCTATTCCTAACAGGGCTATAGGATCACAAAAGGGTCGTTGAAGGGGCCTCTCCCCACAACTCGGCTTAAGTGACCAAGGTCTTCGCTTTAGCTCAATGTTAGGATGAGGTTCTCCTCCTATTTCTAATAAGGCTATAGGGACACAAAAGGATCATTGAAGGAGCCTCTCCCTGCATTTCAGATTAAGTAATCGAGGTCTTTACTTTAGCTTAATGTTAAGACGAGGTTCTCCTCCTGTTCCTAATAAGGCTATAGGGGGCACAAAAGGACCATTAAAGGGATCTCTCCCCATATCCCAGCTTAAGTAACCGAGGTCTTTGCTTTAGCTCAATGTTAGGATGAGGTTCTCCTATTATTCCTAACAGGGCTATAGGAGCACAAAAATATCATTGAAGGGGCCTCTCCCCGCATCCCAGCTTAAGTAATTGAGGTTTTCACTTTAGCTCAATGTTAGGATGAGGTTCTCCTTCTATTCCTAACAGGATGATAGGGGCATAAAAGGGCCGTTGAAGGAACCTCTTCTTGCATCCCGACTTAAATGAGGTTCTCCTCCTATTCCTAATAAGGCTATAAGGGCACAAAAGGGCTGTTGAAGGAGCCTCTCCCCATATCCCAGCTTAAGTAATCGAGTTCTTCGCTTTAGCTTAATGTTAGGATGAGGTTCTCTTCCTATTCCTAAGAGGGCTAATATCATCTAATGATAAAGTTCGGAAGGCTATTTCCTATCGTCATAGTTTTGTACCAAGATCAAAGATATTAAAATAAGAAGATTTTATTGAAATGAGATTATTAATAATACATGCGTAAGTTCTTCGACTTACATGGGCGTGGGAGAATGATGCCTCCGAGCTTCTTCAAGTAGTAAGTTTCAGGTTGGACAACCTCTTTGACTTCGTAAAGACCTTCCCAATTTGGTATGAGCTTTTCTTGATTCTGAGGTTGTGAAATGACTGCTCGTCAAAGTACCAAGTTTCCAACTTTGAATATTTTGTCTTTTACTCTATAGTTACAGTAATGGGCCACTCTTCATTTATAAGCGGCCATCCAAACTTAGGCTTCTTCTCATTTTTCCTCCAGTAGATCGAGGCTTGCTCTGAGGTCCTATAAATTGCATCACTTGCTAAAGGCTACAACCTGTGTCGATGGTAGCTTGAGCTCAATCAAAATGGCTGCTTCCATTCCAAAAGCCAGAGTGAATGGCCTTTCTCCAGTTGGTAGCTTCTGCGTAGTTCAGTATGCCCATAGGATGTGGTAAAGCTCATCCAACCAAGTCCCCCTTGGTCTTTCCAATCTTGCTTTGATGCCTTGCAATAGGGTTCTATTGGTCACTTCAACTTCGCTGTTTGCTTGTGGATGGGCTACTGATGTAAAATGGTGGGAGATATTTAAATCTTCACAAAATTTTACAAATTTTGCTTCGACAAACTGTCGCCCATTATCTGTTATGAGGGTCCGAGGTAGGCCAAATCTGTAGATAATCGACTTTCAGATGAAGTCCTGCACTTTTGCTTCAGTAATTTTTGCTAGAGGTTCAGCCTCGATCCAGTTTATGAAATAATCTATCACGATCAAGAGTAACTTACGTTGTCTAGATGCCATAAAAAATGGTCTGAGTATGTCCATTCCCTATTAAGCAAACAGCCATGGGGCGGTCAGGGGTGCATGTTTGGAAGTTGGCTACCTTTGAATGTTTGCATTTCTCTGACGGTGGTCACATTTTTTGACATAGTCTATAGAATCATGGCACAAGGTTGGCCAATAGTAATCCTGTTGAAGTAGTCTATGTGATAAGGATCTGGCCCCCACATGACTTTCTTAGATTCCTTCATATACTTTCCATAATACGAAGTCAGCTTCTGAAGGTTGGAGACATCTCAAGAGCAGTAGAGAATACGATCTTTTGTACAGCTTGCCTTCATACAGAACAAACTAAGAGGCTTGATTTCTAAGTTTTCAGGCTTCTTTTGGATCATAAGGAAGAGCTCCATCCTTGAGGTAAGTAACTAGCAGGTTGATCCAGCTCGACTCATGCTCGACTTGCATAATGGACTACGACTCCTCTGAACATGGATATTTCAGAACTTCAAAAAATACTTCCTTGGATAGTTCGACAAAAGATAAAGTGGCCAACATAGAGAGAAGGTCGGCTCTGATATTTTCTATCCTAGGAATCTATTGGATGCTAAAACTGTTGAAGGTCAAAGTCAAGTTCTTCAGTTTTTCAAGATATTTTATCATGCTCTCCTTCCGAGCATCATAACTACTACTAACCTGTCTAACCACCAATTGAAAATTGCTGTAGACCTAGAGTCCATCCATTTCTAACTCTTTAAGCTATTTTCAAACAAGCGATCAAAGCTTCATATCTGGCTGCATTATTAGTTGCAGGAAATTCAAAGCGTAGCGCATATTCAACGATGATCCCCTCTGGGTTAACCAAGATCAACCCTACGCCTACACCAGAAGCATTGGATGAGCCATCTACACATAGCGCCCAAAAATCTTTGGGAAGGTCGGCTCTTTCTTCAGAGGATCTCGACTGCAAACGTGGAATGTTGGTTTTGTCTTGTTTAAGCTCAGCTTCGTCTGAGATAGTGCATTCAACTACAAAATCTACCAATACTTATGTTTTGATCGGTGGCTGAGGTTGGTAGTTGATGTCAAATTTTGTAAGCTCAATTGCCCATTTTGCAATTCTTCTAGAGGCATCTATCCGATGAAGGACTGTTTTAATTGGTTGATTGGTGAGGAGAGTTATGATGTACCCTTGAAAATAAGGTCGGAGCCTCTGAGCTGCAATCAACAAAGTATAAGTTAGTTTTTCTAACTTAGTATACATGGTCTCGGCATCCCTCAAGACTTAGCTCATGTAGTAGATTGGCCACTATACTTTTGCCTCCTCTTTGACTAGGATTGTTGCAAGGGCTGCTGGGGAGACCACCAGGTACAAAAATAATTCCTCTCTAGGTTTAGGATTTGCTAATAGAGGAGATGAACAGAGGTAGTCCTTGACCTCTTTAAAGGCTTGTTGACATTCGATGGTCCAGCGGAAGTTCTTCGACTACTTTATGAACCGAAAGAAGGGCATACATCACTTGACCGACCTCGAGATGAAGTGGTTCATGGCTACCACCTTTTCAGTCAGGCACTAAACTTCTTTAATTGATTTTGGAGCAGTCATCTCTTGAATGGTCTGAATCTTCTCTAGATTTGCTTCGATTTCGTGCCTCAACACCATAAATCCCAAGAACTTTTTTGAAGTTATGTCGAAGGTGCACTTGGTTGGGTTTAGCTTCATCTTGTATCTCTTTAGGCCACTGAAGGTCTCTTCAAAGTCGGTAATGTGATTTATTGAAGCTCGGCTCTTGACAAGCATGTCGTCTTCATATACCTCCATGTTGTAATCGATCTGCTCCTTGAAGATTTTGTTGATCAGGTGCAGGTATGTTGCCCCCACATTTTTGAGTCCAAAAGGCATAATCCTATAATAGTAAAGATCATGATCAGTAACAAAAGCAATCTTCTCCTCATCCTCTGGTGGCACCCGGATTTGGTTATAGCCAAAAAAGGCATCCATGAAGGTGAGGAGCTCGTGGCCCAAGGTCGCATCCACCAGTTGATCAATCTTGGGTAGGGGGTAGCTATCTTTTGGGCAGGCTTTGTTCAACTTTTTAAAGTCAATGCACATTCTTCACTTGTCGTTCATTTTTTTGATAAGCACGATGTTGGAGATTCAGTTCGGATAGTTGACGTCTCGGCTGAATCTAGCCTTGAGGAGCTTGTCAACTTCCTCTGCAATAGCTTTATACCTATCTGAAGCATGGATGTGCATCTTTTCTTTCATTAGTCGATGTTTAGGATCGACAGCTAGGCGATGTTCCATAATCTCTGCATCTATCCTGGGCATGTTGTCCGGCATCCAAGCAAAAACATCTGCATTCCTCTATAGAAATTCGACAAGCTGCTCTCATATTTCTTTTGCTAGGTTGGAGGCAATCTGCACCGTATGCTCCACATTCCCATCATTCAGTGGGATGAAAACAAGATCTTCCATAGGCTTGCCCCACTCTTCTGTCTGACTTGTGGACGTCCAACCCATCAACTAGATAAGGATCTAGTCGCTCATCCCTCTACGAGGCAATTGAATAGCAATGCTTCGCCAGGGTTTGATCTCCTCTGACTTTTTTGATCCCATAGCTTGTTAGGAACTTCATTTTCAAGTAATATGTCAACAGTACTGCCCGAAGTTAGTTTAGGCTAGGTCGGTTGAGGATTGCGTTGTAAGCGGACGGTGCTTTTGCTACTAGAAAATTCACTTGCGCCCTGGACTGTCTTGGATATTGCCTTGCCACTACAAACAAAGTTATTATACCTTTAACTAATACTGCATCGTTAGTGAAGCCTACCAATTAAGAGTTCATTTGTCCAAGCTGGCTGTCAGGTATAAATATTTTGGAGAAAACATCATAAAATAAAATATCTATCGAGCTTCCATTAACAACAAGGATGCGGCATACATCATAGTCTGTAATATTTAAAGCAACTACAACCACGTCGTCATCTGGGAACTGAACTTCCTGTGCATCTGCTTTAGTGAAGGCTATGGGTTATTCAGTCCTCTATCTCTTCATCGATCCTTCAGATCTGCTAGCCTCCTCTCATCGAAGACCTCTAGAAATTATATTGATGATGTCGAGAGGTGGCCAGTCTCCCTGTTGCTCCTTCCTCCTTGGCGGTTCTAGTTGTAGTAGTGCACTTGACTGATCCTCTCTTCGTTCGGGCCAACGTTGTAGAAATCAGCCAAGTTGGCCTCGCCTGATGAGCTCCTCAATCTCATTCTAGAGCTGAATACATTCTTCAGTATCATGATCGTGGTCACGATGGTAGAGGCAGTATTTGTTAGGATTATGCTTGCCAGAATGAGTGTGCATCCTCTCCGATCTTGGTAGCTGCTCCTTGATCTCCATCAGTACTTGTATTTTTGGAGCATTGAGGAGGGCATAGTTGTAGAATCTTTTAGGGGGGACCTCTTCACGCCCATCTATCAGGACTTCTTTGACGATGAGCTCAAGAAGGAGTCCAAGCTTGCTTGTGCTCGGTGGGAGTTCGAGAGCGCGACCAAACTTCATTCGACTTTTCTTCAACTGCAGACTTGCTAGATTCGCCCTTCTACCACTCTCCTGTGGCTTCCATATCCTTCAACTTGAAGGCTTCTTCAGTTTGGGCATATCCTTTGGCTCGAGCTAGTAGATCAGTAAAATTCCTAGGATACTTCTTCTCTGAGAAGAATAATAGATCATTCTTTTGAAGGCCACCATTTAGCACAGCCATGGCAACAGACTGGTCCAGATTTTGAACCTCAAGGATAGTACCATTGAAGTAGTTGACGTAAGTCCGGATTGACTCTCCCTCCTTCTGCTTGATGTTGATGAGGGAGTTCGAACCTCACCTGGGATGCCAGCTACTGATAAAATGAGCCACAAACTGATGGCTCATCTAGTTAAAAGAGAAGATTGTACCCGACTTTAATATCGAGTATCAATTTTTTGCTGCTTCCTTCAAGGTAGATGAGAAAGCTCGGCATAAGATGGCGTCTGGCGCGCCATGGAGCAACATTTTATTTTGGAAGGCCTTCAGGTGGTCGACCGAATCGGAGGTCCCATCGTAGCTTTTGAATTGGGAAAGCTTGAAGTTCAACATGACAGGCTCTTGCATAACTTGAGTAGAGAATGGGGATCGATGCAGATGTCGCCATGGTGAGCCGGGATGACATGGTGGAGTTTCTCAATCCATCGGTCCATTTCTTGCAATTTCTAATCGAGAACATCATCTCCATCGTAGATCCTAAAAGGTTTTTGACTATAGATGGAAAAGGTTTCTTCTAAAGAGGAATCATGGTCAGAACAAGGTTCTTCAACTCTCTATTTTTTCTTCCTAGGAGTGATGGATCTGTTGACCTAAGTATGCCTCCTCGAGATTGATTCTTGACACCTCGATGGAAGATTTTCTGGTGGAGCCACCGCCTGGGGTTGCTGTATGGCCTACACCATTTTAGTGAGACCTCAAACTTGCTATATTAGTAGGTTGAACTACTTCAGATCTACCATGCCCATCGGTGGTGGGGGTCGAGATGCTGATGATGAAGTAGGAATGGATAGATCTGGCTCAGATTTGGCTGCAAAAGTAGTGGATCGCTAGGTGGTTGTCTTCTTTGGAGGTATTTCTAAGCTGAAAAGATTGAATAGAGATGGATCTCAATGGATCTCGAAGGATTAAAAGAATCAAAAGATCTTGAAGGATTAAAAGAAGAAAAAGATCTTGAAGGATTAAAAGAAGAAAAGGATCAAGATCGATTGGGCACTCCTTTTAGAATAAGGGCACACAAAGGTTCAGTCCCTTCCTCTAGTGCTAATTCTGTTGGTGCAGAATCTAGTTGATATCAACATTAAGCTGGAGCTAGAAAAGATGAGGTCATCATCGGAGACCTGCAAGATAAGTCCTGATCGAAGTTGGGGGTGGTGGCTTCGGTAGGACCCTCTGATGGTTAAGTCAGCTCTTCTGGCCAACAAAAATGAAATGCTTAGAAAAGAAAGTAGTAGAGTTTTGAAAAGGAGAATAGAGCTTCCTCTAGAAATATATCTAGAGGGTCCCTTTTCTAGATGAAGCCTATAACAAATTGAGAGCGACAGTTGTGACTGTCCGATAGTAGGCCACTCGAGGCCATGTGAAGTTTATTATGGAGAGTAGTGTTTGTTGCCATGATGTGCCAGTTTGTTGGGATTTAATAGTTGGAGTTTGAAGGAGTAGACGTTGATCGATGAAAAATTTTGAGTTATATCAATTCCAGAGGTGCTCAGACTCTCCTAAGGTAGTCTGTATGCGGGTTAGTCCATAACATTTATAGAACTGGATTCGCATAGGCATGGAGACCCTTCTGAGTGACTATAGAAAGTTTGGCCGGAAGGGGTTCGAAAGCTCTATGATAGCAGAAATCTTGAAGGAAGTCTATTAGAGAAATCTGAAAGTGGATCTATTGGAAGATTTTGGAAGTAGATCTGTCGAAGGAGAAATTTGAAGGAGGATTCATTTGATGGAGCAATCTGGCTAAAGGAGAAGTTCGAAAGGAGTTCGGTGGATATAGAAGTTTGGAAGGAGTTCGACTGATGGAGAAGTTTGAAAAAAGTTTGATTGATATAGAAGTTTGAAAGGAGTTTCACTGATGGAGCAGTATGGAAGAAGTTCAGCTGATGAAGAAATTCGGAAGGAGTTTGGCTTGATATAGAAGCCCAGAAAGAGTTCGACTAATGGAGAAGTTCTGAAGAAGTTCGATTGATATAGAAGTGTAAAAGAAGTTCGACTGATACAAAAGTCTTGGAAGGAGTTCGATTGATGGAGAAGTCTGGAAGAAGTTCGACTAATGGAGAAGTCCGAAAGGAGCTCGACTGATGGAGAAGTTTGTAAGGAGCTCGACTGATGGAGAAGTCCGAAAGAAGTTTGATTGATGGAGAAGTTCAGAAGGAGTTCGGCTGATGGAGAAGTCCGAAAGAAGTTTGAGTGATGGAGAAGCCTGGAAGGAGTTCGGCTGATGGAGAATTTTGGAAGGAGTTTGGCTAATATAGAAGTCCTGGAAGGAGTTCAACTAATGGAGAAGTTTGGAAGAAGTTCGGCTGATACAGAAGTCCGAAAGAAGTTTAACTGATATAGAAGTTCGAAAGGAGTTTGACCGAAGGAGAAGTTCAAAAGGAGGAATCCATAATTGAAGCTCTACTTCATTTACAAATTACATTTGGCCGAGCATGAGACCAAACTTCGGCAGGAGCAAGGTTTACCCCCAACACAGCAAAATGAAGATGAAGGAAAAAAGAAGTAGACAATTGCCCTCAAATCTGCTGCAACTGATTAAGAAGAAGATGATTCAATGGATGAAGATGAAGAAGATGAGGACATAGCACTGATTACAAGAAAATTTAAGAAGTTTATAAGAAGAAGAAAGCAAGACTTCAAGAAGAAGCCCTTCAATAGAGGTGAAACAAGTAAAGACAAGGACAAGGAAAGGGAGCAGCCTTTATGCTTTGAGTTCATGAAACCTAGATACTTCAAGGTGGACTGTCCTAACTTGAAGGAAAGCTTCAAGAAGACCAAGAAGAAAGCAATGTTTGCAACGTGGAATGGCAGCGATGAATCTAGCTTCGGTGAAGAATCTAAAGATATCAAAAACTTGTATTTCATGGCACAAAAGAATGAGGCAAACTCTGAAATCACTCAAAAATATTCTTTTAATGAATTATAAGATGCCTTTTATGACCTCATGATAGAATTTAGAAAGATTTCTAATAAAAATAAAAATATAAAAATAACATGTGATACCTTATCCAAGGAAAAAGAAGAAATTCAACTAAAAAATAAGATTTTAGTAGAGAAAAATGATTCATTAAGAAAGGAATTTCAAATGCTAAGACCATTGGTTGATAAGTTCACATGTTGTTCTAAAAAATTAAAAATGATCTTAAATAATCAAAAAGCTATCTATGATAAAGCTAGAATAGATTAAAATTCTACCAAGAAACTAAAGCTCTAAAAGAATCTTTACACTAAATCAACATCATCATATTTCTCTTCAAATATTGCTTGTTTCTGTTGTGGCAAGATAGGACACAAGGCACATGCATGTAAGCATATTTCTTTTCAAATATTGCTTGTTACCACACATGCATGCTTATTTCTGCTATGGTGAGATAGGTCCTTCCTTCTACTGCTTAGTAACTTTCTATTCTGCACAGTCCTTTATTTACTCTTCATATCACTCACTAAATTTATTAAAAGTTTTAATAACCCAATTCACCCCCCCTCCTTGGGTTGTCTAGCTGGGCAATAGTGGACCCTTTGATGGTCAAGTTAGCTTCTTGGCCAACAAGAATGAAGTACATAGGAGATTAGAATAGAGAAGAAAGCTTAGAAAAAAAGACGTATCTGAAGGATCCTATTTATAGATTAATAGTGACAGCGGTAATGAAATGTTAGTAGGTCATTTGTGCTACTCAGAGTTTATTACGGTGAGTGGGCTATCATTTGTCATGACTCACAGGCCATTGGATATCATTTGCTAAAGTTCATATAGTAGGTCAGATGCTCTCTAGCTTGGCCATGAGCCATTCATGATGAGATTAAGTCGTTGGATCTCAAGATCGGACTGACTAAGCTTGGACGTCGGCCTTCAAATAGAATGTTACAAGTTTGTAGGTTAGGTTCAGGATCTGAACCTCAGTAGGATTGTTCCAACTGCTTTCAAAAGCTCAATCATCTTCAAGGTCGGATGATGGTGGACATTGATGCTCTGATTTGGAGGGGTGGAGGTCAGAAAGGAGTTAGTCCTTCAATTAAGATGACGATCAAGTTGCTTTGATGAAGTTCAGCCAGTTGCCCAGGTTAGCTTGAAATCAGGATCTGAACCTCAGCTTGTGAAGTGGTTCAATTTCTTATCCCAGATTAATAGATTGGATTCATGCTGGTGATAAGGTCCTTTTGCTCAGCTCAAGTTCGTCTGGTCAAAGTTTACAGTGTAGTCTTGACGAGATTCCACCCAACTCGAAGCTGAAGTGGAGGAGCTTAGCCAATACATAAGAAAAGCGGAAGTTCATTTTTTGAGATGAGCTACCTTCATCTGAAATTTTGAGCTTAGTTGTATTTGGAGGCTAATCTTCTAAAATTCATCTGGACGAGAGGATCAACTTGATCGAACTTCGACTTGATCGAATCTCAACCTTGGACGTCGTAACTCCTGATGGCACTATACCAAAGTTAGACTTTAGCAATTCTTCGGCAGGAGCCAGTTCACCTCCAACACTTGTCCCCCTACTCCCGCGTTCGAAGATCAGACAAAGGGATTACCAATACCCGTGATTACTGAAGTTCCATTTGATTTTCCGCCATTGGGAGATGAAATATTTTGGACTATTTGAATCGATGCAAGAGCCCTTTATTGCTAAATGAGTTGGGAAGATCTTGAATTTCAAATTTCATCTAGTGTGGAACTCGATAGCATGGCGTAATAATGGCTTCTCCTAACATCTACAACTGCCATAATGAGGCTAACATGCAAAAGAAGTATATTCAGCATCACCAATCTATAATCATAGTATATTTGGGATTTTATTGACTATTTAAGCACCCATTCTCTCCTTCTTTATGCTGGCCTACTTCTTCTCCCATTCCTTCCTTGTTCTTCATTTTCCTCGACTCTGACCATCCTGTCTTGTGCATTTTTTGATCTCCGTCGCCTTACC
Source organism: Cocos nucifera (assembly GCA_006176705.1). Lineage (NCBI taxonomy): Eukaryota > Viridiplantae > Streptophyta > Magnoliopsida > Arecales > Arecaceae > Cocos > Cocos nucifera. The sequence goes on along the minus strand of QRFJ01001682.1, from coordinate 32,519 downwards.
TCTGCTCTTCTTTCATCATTCCGACTACACTACCGAGCTCTCTACCTGATTTAGGTTAGTATCCTAATCTTTCATTTATATTTTTCTTGTCTTTCTTCTATTCCTTGGGGTTCCTCAGGGCCTATCTATTCCTCTTCCAATTTTCCTATTCTTCCCTTGATTGTTTCCTATTTTTTGAAAAATCTTTTCCAACTCTTCATGTTCTAAAATGGCTTCTCTAGATTTTGAGTACTCTTGGTCCTCTCCTTCTAAGAGTCCATCCAATCCAAACCCATCTATACCCAGTCCTGAGGATAAGCCCGAACTTAGAGAAATAGTTTATTCGACCTTCGTTCCTAAGATCGTTGCTAGCACCCTCTCTGCCGAAGACCATTCCTTCATCCAAGTCCGATATACGGTCTCTTCTGAGTACGAACTTGAACTTCCTAGATCAGAGAGCCAAGTTTGTGCTCCTTCTTCAAGTCGATTCTGCTTGTGCCCTCCAAGTCGGGCTCAACTGCCCTTTCCTTCCTTTATTGTCGAGCTCTTTCATTTTCTCAATATATCTTTCTCTTCAGTTGTGCCGAACTCATTCCAGTTCATCAAAGGGTTCCTCGCATTTTGTTTCCTGGCCGAAGTCCATCCTATAACTTTTCTATTTCATATCTTCTTCATCTTTAAGCATCATTCTTCTACTAAGAATTGGTGGTACATCTCACCTCTGTTCGATAAAAAGAGATAACAGGTGCCTCTCACTCCATTAACAAGAAGGAAAAGTTATTTTTTGTATCTATCCCTTCACTTGAATTGAGACTCCCTCCTTAGGTCCAACTTAGAGATTCTATTCATAGGACCACAGGGTTAGAACGGGAAGACCTTGACTTTACCAATATTCTTAAAAATTATAAAATCCCTTAACTGACTAATTTGGTGGATGACCAAATCTTATACATATTGAAAAATATATCCCAAAGCCAATCATTAGCCTATTGACAGTTTTGCTATTTTATAAATATAAATAATTTATTAATAAATAAAATATTTATTCTTGCATTTTTCTGATTTATATTTTGCTAAGAAACTTCAATAGGATGAAGTTCTTAAGACTATTTGATTCGATAAAGAGAGGATTTACCAATTAGTCCTTAAAACTATTTGCAATCTAATGATATGTTATTAATCAAAACGAAAGGGTAGGTCATTGTGTGCCATATGGATTGTGGCGAGTCGGAGATACTGGTTCAATGTAGGTAAGATGGATACATCATCACGAACATGACCAACTCAAGCATTCAACTTGCTGCTTGATGAAGTAAGTATCAGCCAGTGCCCATAGTCACTTGCAGGGTCAATAGCTTGTACTAGACTACCTAAATTTTTCAGGTAATGAAAGATTTTTTAGCACAGTTAAGTACTTGTGAAGTCGGTGAGTACTGAGGTTCAATCCAAGAGCTTGTGAAGTGGTTATTTCTTATCCCAGATTAAAGATTGGATTCATGCTGGTGATAAGGTCCTTTTGCTAGCTCAAGTTCGTCTGGTCAAAGTTTACAGTGTAGTCTTGACGAGATCCACCATCCATGGAATAAAGTCGAAGATTTGAAGTGGAGGAGCTTAGCCAATACATAAGATCGAGCATTGGCGGAAGTTATTAAGAAGTTATTTCCATTTTTTGAGATGAGCTACCTTCATCTGAAATTTTGAGCTTAGTTGTATTTGGAGGCTAATCTTCTAAAATTCATCTGGACGAGAGGATCAACTTGATCGAACTTCGACTTGATCGAATCTCAACCTTGGACGTCGTAACTCCTGATGGCACTATACCAAAGTTAGACTTTAGCAAACTTCGGCAGGAGCCAGTTCACCTCCAACACTTGTCCCCCTACTCCCGCGTTCGAAGATCAGACAAAGGGATTACCAATACCCGTGATTACTGAAGTTCCATTTGATTTTCCGCCATTGGGAGATGAAATATTTTGGACTATTTGAATCGATGCAAGCAAGAAGCCCTTTATTGCTAAATGAGTTGGGAAGATCTTGAATTTCAAATTTCATCTAGTGTGGAACTCGATAGCATGGCGTAATAATGGCTTCTCCTAACATCTACAACTGCCATAATGAGGCTAACATGCAAAAGAAGTATATTCAGCATCACCAATCTATAATCATAGTATATTTGGGATTTTATTGACTATTTAAGCACCCATTCTCTCCTTCTTTATGCTGGCCTACTTCTTCTCCCATTCCTTCCTTGTTCTTCATTTTCCACATCGACTCTGACCATCCTGTAATCTTGTGCATTTTTTGATCTCCGTCGCCTTGCAGAAACCTCTGCTCTTCTTTCATCATTCCGACTACACTACCGAGCTCTCTACCTGATTTAGGTTAGTATCCTAGATGAGAAATCTTTCATTTATATTTTTCTTGTCTTTCTTCTATTCCTTGGGGTTCCTCAGGGCCTATCTATTCCTCTTCCAATTTTCCTATTCTTCCCTTGATTGTTTCCTATTTTTTGAAAAATCTTTTCCAACTCTTCATGTTCTAAAATGGCTTCTCTAGATTTTGAGTACTCTTGGTCCTCTCCTTCTAAGAGTCCATCCAATCCAAACCCATCTATACCCAGTCCTGAGGATAAGCCCGAACTTAGAGAAATAGTTTATTCGACCTTCGTTCCTAAGATCGTTGCTAGCACCCTCTCTGCCGAAGACCATTCCTTCATCCAAGTCCGATATACGGTCTCTTCTGAGTACGAACTTGAACTTCCTAGATCAGAGAGCCAAGTTTGTGCTCCTTCTTCAAGTCGATTCTGCTTGTATACAGAGGCCCTCCAAGTCGGGCTCAGACTGCCCTTTCCTTCCTTTATTGTCGAGCTCTTTCATTTTCTCAATATATCTTTCTCTTCAGTTGTGCCGAACTCATTCCAGTTCATCAAAGGGTTCCTCGCATTTTGTTTCCTGGCCGAAGTCCATCCTATAACTTTTCTATTTCATATCTTCTTCATCTTTAAGCATCATTCTTCTACTAAGAATTGGTGGTACATCTCACCTCTGTTCGATAAAAAGAGATAACTTAAAGGTGCCTCTCACTCCATCCATAACAAGAAGGAAAAGTTATTTTTTGTATCTATCCCTTCACTTGAATTGAGACTCCCTCCTTAGGTCCAACTTAGAGATTCTATTCATAGGACCACAGGGTTAGAACGGGAAGACCTTGACTTTACCAATATTCTTAAAAATTATAAAATCCCTTAACTGACTAATTTGGTGGATGACCAAATCTTATACATATTGAAAAATATATCCCAAAGCCAATCATTAGCCTATTGACAGTTTTGCTATTTTATAAATATAAATAATTTATTAATAAATAAAATATTTATTCTTGCATTTTTTAGTGTAAATTTATATTTTCTAAGAAACTTCAATATTGTGATGAAGTTCTTAAGACTATTTAGATTCGATAAAGAGAGGATTTACCAATTAGTCCTTAAAACTATTTGCAATCTAATGATATGTTATTAATCAAAACGATAACATTTATCAAGTGTAGGTCATTGTGTGCCATATGGATTGATTGTCCTCTTAACCAAGAAGTGTGGAGATACTGGTATGGTATGTAGGTGATATGTAGGGATACATCATCACTGAACATGACCAACTTTGGAGCATTCAACTATCGAGAATTGCTCTGATAGGATATAGGTATAAGTATCCCTTGTATCTGAGATCATCATAGTCACTTGCAGGCAACTCAATATGTTTTGGTACTAGACTACCTAAATTTTTAATTTAGTAATGAAAGATTTTTTAGCACAGTTAAGTACTTGTGAAGTCGGTGAGTAATCTAGATTGGATTGACCACTCCAAGAGTTTGGAGATAATGCATCGCTGTATTTTAATTTATCAAAACCTTGGCCAGGGGAGTCCATAAGATGGATTTGGTATTTTGAAACATAATGTAGATGATCTAATCAAGGTTGTTAGTTAAACCTTGAGTTATCCTATGAGCATTTTAGTGTAGGAGATGAATTATACAAAAATCATATCCTATGAGTGTTGCTTTATACATTCGACCTATCCAGCCATTGGGCATCATTGCTAGATGGTCACTTAGATTGGTATAGAAATTTATTTCTATGATACCAACTTAGGATCAGACCTATAGGATCAGACATATTAGATATCTTGGTCTGATCAGATGGTTGATCAATAATTAAGAATCATTTTAGGATTGAACATTCAATATGATTGATATTTGATGAAATGCAAGTATTACAGAAGGAGCGGTTAGCAATCAGATTGCTAACTAACTCAATCTAATTGAGCTAAAAGGTTAAGATTGAATCTAATTTAATAAGATTCAATTAGATTTGGTATGAACATGATTGGATCAAGTCCAATTGGTTTATGGGATAAGCTAATTGTAAGGAAGAATAATTTTCAGTTGAATTAGGACTTGAGTGCACCTAATTTTTAATTTATTTAAAAATTTAAATTAGAATTAAATTAAATTTAATTTGATTTTGACTGGACTTCTAATTGATTTAGGAATGCCATTAATTCAATTGAATCAAGATCTACTTTGATTGGGCTAAAGAATTTTTTTGACTACTCAAAGCAAGAAGTCCTAGTTAGACTAGGACTCCTATCTTGTGCCATTTTCTCTTTTGCCATAACCCACCCTTATCTATGGCAAGTGAAATTTGATATCGAGAGTGGCTCCATGCCAATCCTTGCATCCATAACCCTCTTGGATGGTTTGTGGCCATGGGTTTGATCAAAACTAAGAAGTAGTCATGATCTTAAACTCTATTTGATAGAGTTTTATAAACCTAAAACTCTATCTATTTATGGCACCATCACTCCTTAATTTTTTCTGAAATTTTCATGAAAATTAGGAGACTTATTGTGTGCTAAAACCTAGATCTCCATGTAGATCTAAACGCTATGACATAGCCACACATGCATCTGGCCTCCACGGGTAATCCACACGAGGCCCTGATCTCGATCAGTTCTTTCCGAGTGCTAGCTTTGCAGAAACCTTCAATGGCTGATTTAGATCAAACTTCTTTTGATCTTCTTCACCAGGTCTTTGGATGCTTCGGATCCTAATTATTGTAGATGAGAAATTGAGGAGGTTTTCCATCTAGATCTATGAAGTCATAACCCTCGTAACTCACAGATCTAAATCCCAAACCCTAGATAGATTCTAGGGTATGCTCTCACCCAAAACCCTTGCGCCTAGAACCCTCTTTCCCTTTTGTTTTCTTCTCACGTAGAAGAGCTCATGCACAAGATCATAAACTCTTTATCTGATCTTCCTTTCTTTCTCTCTTTCTCTTTTTCAAACATCCATAAAATCCAGCATTTTATAGAAGCACACAAAACATGGGAGGTGTGAGGGGTTGGTTTAGATCAAGTGGTTATCCATTCAAATTCAAATCCTATATGAATTCAATTAGTAACCATTTCAAACCATAATGACTTTAGTGAATGGATCAGCCAGGTTCTCCTTCTTGTTGATCTTCTAAAAATCGATGTCACCTCGATCCATGATCTTTCAGATAAGATGAAAGTGATGTACATATGCTTCATCCGCTATTGTGCCTTCAGTTCGTTCGCCTGAGCTATGGCTCCAGAACTATCATACAAGAGCAGAGCTGGACCATTGAGGGAGAGTGCTACTTCGAGCTCGATGATGAATTTCTTTAGCCACACTGCTTCTTTGGTGACATCTGATGCAGCAACATATTTCGTCTTGCACACTGAATCGACCATGGTGTATTGCTTGAAATTTTTCCAGCAGACAGCTCCACCATTAATGATAAACACATACCCCGACACACTCTTGCTGTCATCATGATCAAACTAAAAATTGAAGTCTGTAAACTCCACAAGTCTCAAGTTTGACTCACCATAAATAAGCCACTAGTCCTTAGTATTTCTCAAATACTTTAGGATGGTTTTAACAACCTTCCAGTGGTTCTCCCCTAGATCAGATTGGTATCTACTCACTACCCCTAGTGAGTATACCATATCTGATCTTGTACATGTCATGGCATATATAATAGAACTCACTATCGAAGCATATGCAATTCTACTCATTTACTCTCTCTTTTGAGGTGTTGTCGGACAATCCCACTTCGAGAGAGGAATTCCATAGCCTATCGGTACATAGCCCTTCTTAGAATTCTCCATGCTGAACCTCTTCAGCATAGTATCAAGGTACGTGGACTAGAACAATCCAAGCAATCTTTTAGATCTATCTCTATAGATCTTCATCCCTAGGATGTTGAAAGCTTCTCCCAGATCCTTCATGGAAAACTGTGATGACAGCCATATCTTTATTCCTTGTAATGCAGAGATATCAATCCAAATTTAGAGAATATCATTTACATATAAAATGAGGAATACAACTACTGGATCATTAGCCCACTTATATATGCGGGGCTCTTCTTTATTCTTAACGAAGCCGTATGTCTTGATCGTCCTATCAAAATGTATGCTCCAACTTCGAGGTGCTAGCTTCAGTCCATAAATGGACCTTTGAAGCTTACATACTTTAGACTCATCTATGGAAGTGAACCCTTTAGGATATATCATATTCACCTCTTCATCCAGCTCTTCATTCAGAAAAGCTATCTTCACATTCATTTGCTAGATGTCATAGTCCAAACGCACAACTATCGCAAGCATGATCTGAATGGACTTGAGCATTGCCATAGGAGAGAATGTCTCATCATAGTCTATACCATAACATTGACGATACCCCTTAGCAACCAGACTTTCTTTATAGATCTCCATCTTTCCGTCTGTGTCTCTTTTCCTTTTGAAGACCAACTTACATCCTATGGGTTTTACCCCTTCGGATGGATCAACCAATGTCCATACATCGTTGACCTTCACGGACTCCATTTCGGATCTTATGGCCTTAAGCCATTTTCTAGAGTTGGGTCTCTGCATTGCATCCATATAGGTGATTGGATGCTCATTGTTCTCATCAAGTTTGATAGGATCACCATCCCAGAGCAAGAAACTATAGTATCTTTCTGGCTAACGTGGTACCCTATCAGATTGCCTTAAGGGTGTAGTTTCAATAGGCTCCAGGTCTGATCGAATCAAATTTGATTCAAGTTTAGCTACTTGTGTCGGTTCTTCCACCTATCAAACTCTCTCAAGCTCGACCTTAGAGGCATTAGTCCCTTCACCAAGAAACTTCTTTTCTAAAAAGATTGCCTTAAGGCTCATAAATATTTTCTGCTCATCAGCAAGGTAGAAGTAACACCCTTTGGTCTCTTTTGGATATCCATTTAAACTACAGTTATCATACCTTGGTCCAAGCTTGTTCATTACTAAATGTTTGACATAAACTGGACACTCCCAAATCCTAAGTTGCAAGAGTACTGACTTACGCCCTATCCATATCTCATATGGTATTTTGGAAATAGACTTACTCGGCATCCTATTTAGAATATAACAAGCTGACTCGAGTGCATATCCCTAGAAGGAGATTGGTAGACTCGCAAACCCCATCATAGATCGAACCATGTTCAATAGGGTTTGATTCCTCCTTTCAGACACACCATTATGCTATGGTGTTCCAGAAAGATTCCACTGGGAGAGAATTTTATTCTCCTCAAGATATGTCAGAAATTCACTAGAAAGGTACTCAATCCCTCGATCAAATCGAAGAGCTTTAATACTCTTTTCAATTTGCTTTTCTATCTCACTACAAAATAGTTTGAACATTTCAAACGACTCTGACTTATGCTTCATTAAATAGATATGCCTATACCTCGATAGGCCATCCGTGAAAGTTATGAAGTAGAAATAGCTATCTCTAGCACTTGTGCTCATGGATCCACATATATCAGTATGTATTAGACCTAAGAGTTCACTAGCTTGCTCACCTTTTCTAGTAAAAGATGACTTGGTCATCTTTCCAAGAAGACAGGACTCATAAGTCGAAAGTGATTCATAATCACTGACCTCAAGAATTTCTTCTTGAGCCAACCTATTTATTCTATCCTTGTTAATATGACCTAGCCTACAGTGCCAAAGGTAGACAGCTGACACATCATCAAATCTAGGGCATTTATCGGAGAGCTGGACTGCATTAATAGGCTATGATAATAGATTTATTCCATTATTCAATTATCCAACACAAACTATAACAACATTCAAAATGATATCATAAAAATTTGCTTTCATTGAAAACTGATAATTATTCTTGGCCAAAAGGCCTACAGAAATTATATTCAATAAAAAACTTGGACAAAAGTGACAATCACTAAGAATAACTCTATGAGAATTTATTGCAAGGTTCATGATTCCTAAAGTTAGAACTAGAACTTATTTTCCATCTCCAACATTTAGGAAAACCTCACCTTCATCAAATCTCCTACTGACCTGAAAATCCTTCATTGAATTACAAACATGATAAGAGCTTTCGGTATCTAATACCCAGGCAGTAGTATCATAAATTAAGAAGTTGCAAGGTGTTATCATATAACTACCTTGCCCAACAACCACTTGCTTCCTCCTCAGCTTGTTCGGGTCCAGGGTGGCAATGTACTAAGCACAGTTCCTCTTCTAATGCTCTCACTTCTTGCAAAAGAAGCACTCTGCATGGCTTTGGTCAGACTTGTGCTTCTTGGTCTAACCCTGTGCAAGTGTTCCAGCATGCGACTGTACCTTCTTATTCTTCTTCTTCTTATTCTTCTTTCCTTTCTTAAGGAATCAACCAGAAGAAGACCCTCCCACTATGTTCACCAACTCGTTTTAGAGCTGGTGATCCTTCTCAAAGTTCTACGATAATCCCAATAAGCCATGGTAGTTCACTATAGGCTTTGTCATTCTGAAATGAGTAAGGAAAGGGAGGAAGGACTTGAGCAAAGAATTTAGGATCGCATCCTCCCCAAGCTACTCATGTAGGAGAAAACCTAGCTTACTCAGGCGTTCAATCATCTCAATCATCTACAATACATGATCAGTGACTGACGGCCATCACTCATATGAGCATTGAAAATTGCACAACTAGTTTTATGCCTTTTGACATCGTTAGGCATGCCAAAGGAGTCATTCAACATTTAAAGTATCTCCTCGAGCTAAGCATTTTCGAACCTATGGCAGAACTCATCATTCATTGCCGCCAACATAATGCACCGAATAGTGATGCAGTCATTGAGCCACTTCTAGTAAGTGTCTCTCACTGACTTAATAGCGTTCGGGGCTAGCTCATCAGGTGTTGGATCAGTCAACATATATAAGATCCATTTATGCCCTAGGATGATCTTCAACTTTCGATACCAACTATCGAAATTGGATCCCATGAGTTTGTCATTGTCCAACAATGACTGAAGTGACAGGATAGTGACCATTTCTGCATAAAAAAAAAATCATATACCTAATTAGTATATTAATTATTTACTCTAAAGACTTAGACTTTAGCCTAAATATTCTTCCACTATTTTGTTCAAATCGATAAACTTTACCTCCATTTTGAGAAATTATCCATAATTTTTTAGTGGATACTAGAATCCACACAATCTATACATAAGCCCAACTTTGGTTGGTCAACCTATGTGCATTTGTGGGTAGGTTCATAACTAATTATTTCACCAAACAAATTCTAGTAATTTAATTTGTCCCAAAAATCTAATCAGTAGGCTTTGGCCTTCACTGAAAAGATTCAGTTAGGTCTAACCTTTAACATGACCATATTTGGTGCATCAGATCAATAAATGATTAGGCTCGACTTTGGTCGGCCAATCTGACTACCATTAGAAAGACACAACTAAATTATCATATTATGAATGATAATTTTATTAGTCAATAAGCATTAGGTCTTTGAACCTCCAATGATTATTAAACTAATGAATCCATTATCACTCAACTTAATGGAAGGCTATGACTTAGTTATCACCATAACTTTATCATTTTAAGGACCTAATAATTTTAGAAAATTTTATTAACTAATTTTAAGAAGAATTGACTAGCCAATTTGGATCCTTCCACTGACTTCACCAAGTTAGATCAATAAGGATCTAATTAAAACTAGCATTAGGAGCACTTAAATCTGTCAAACTAATTTATCTAATTTACATGGGTGAGCCCAAATCACCAAGTGGTCTAATCCAAATCTAATTCATCAGGATGGCCAAGTAAGTGAGATCAGTGGAAGAGATATGTCATTAACTCATCAAAGACCGAATCAATGTGAGTAGCTCCTAATTAAAAACCACTGGTCTGAGCTGCCAGACTTATCTTAGACGCCATCCGGTTCATTAGTTTCAATTTGATGAACATAGCAATTTTAGGTTCGACCGCATAGCCATGAATCAAGTCCATTTGGTCCTTATTAAAGGCATGGGCTTGACCAACTATGACTATTATAATTAAGTCTAAAGAGTCCTTGATCTAATCTAAATTAATATTTGGTTAGATTTGATCAATTACTCTAATTTAGTCCATTCTTTAACTAACCTTTGGTCTAACCCAATTAATAGATCTAATTCGACTAACCCAAAAACCCATATTTTATGATTAATGACTTAGGATCTTTAATTCATAATTCTAGACCCTAATTCATCATACTTAATTTTTAATTAAGTTTAAGGCTGAGGAATTGGGTTTGGCATTTCAAGAATATTTTTCATTTTTTTTTGAAAGGTTCTTTACATCCTAGCATTGTTTCACTAAATAGGTTGACTCATTTCAAAAATGGATCAGCTTATTTTATAAACAAGCACTAGATGTAGGTATAATCACATAAAACCAACCAATAAGGATCTTCAGCCAACTTCTCAATCAGGCTGGCTCGGATCCCATTCGAGCTTACCCGAGCAGAAGCCAAGCTGGCTTGATTCCTGAGACAGCCAGCTTGAGCAGAAGGCCCAAAGGCTATTGTTCATGTCGGGCAGGCTTGGATCCCATTCTAGCTGGTCTGAATTAAAAGCAAGCCAGCTCAGTTCCTGATCAAGCCAGCTAGAGCATCAATCTAGAAATCATATCATGGTTGGCATGCTAGTCAAGCTAGTTCAATTTCTGAGACAACCGGCTCAACCGACAAATTGAATCTTTTTAAGATCCTATTCAGGTTTAATCTAAAACTTTGTACACTATATAAAAAATCATGAAATTATTTAGATCTAATCTAAATACTAATTCATGATAAAATTTAGATTAAACCCTTTAAACACAACATTAAAGTCATTAGATCTAATATAAAGTTTTTATGATCAATTTTATAGATCGCAACGTATCAGGATAACCTTTCCACTATAATGGGTATACCTTACAGCAGGATAATCTACAATCCATGTGATCATCACTTTTATTTTTTAGATTAGATTATTATTTAGATCTAATCTAAAAATAATCTAAATTATGCATATATTACATCAAAGAACCTACTACTATGATACTAATTGAAGAGAGTGCGTCGAGTTTCTATTGCTACTTTTGAAAACTTTTTTGATAAATGCACAGTGGATAATATTATTAATCCTATTAATAATGAAAAGCTACAGATCTAATCTAACAACCCTACATACTACAGGAACTAATGTATTATATATTCATCCATATCTAAAAATAAAAATAAAATCAAAAGTAAAACTATTTTACTGCTCTACGTGTTCAGAACATGTTATCTTTTTGCAGGTAGAAAAATGCCGCAACCTGATATCTTCTATGTAGATCTGAACACCGCGATGTATCCACACACGTGTCTAGCCTCCATGGGTAATCCACATAAGTCACTAATCTTGATCAGTTCCTCCCAAGTGTTAGCTCTGTAGAAATCTTTAATGGCTGATTTAGATCAAACCTTTTTTGATCTTCTTCACTAGGTTTTCAAATGCTCCGGATCCTAATGAATGTAGATGAGAAGTTGAGGAGGTTCTCCATCTGGATTTATAAAGTCATGACCCTCATAACTCATAGATCTAAATTCTAAATCCTAGATAGATTCTAGGGTATGCTCTCACCTAAAACCCGTGTGCCTAGAACTCTCTTTCTTTTTTATTTTTTTTTTCACATAGAAGAGCTAATGCACAAGATCAAAAACTCCTTTTCTAATCTTCCTTTCTTTCTCTCTTTCTCTCTTTCTCTCTTTCTCTCTTTCACACATCCATAAAATCCAGCATTTTATAGAAGTGCACAAAACATGGGAGGCATGAGGGGTTGGTTTAGATCAAGTGATTATCCATTCAAATTCAAATCCTATTCAAATTCATTTGGTAACCATTTCAAACCAATCCATATGGCACATGAGAAGGGAGAATGCACACCCTCCCTTGCATGGAATACTTCATGAGAAACATCTTTCTCATGGAGAAAGGATGGCATGAATCAAAGGATGATGTAGCACATGGGAGGACTAGTCAAACTAGCCTTACATTAGTCATCCAATTGAACCAATCCAGTCCAATCCAAATTGGTTAGGCCCAACTAGACCAAATTAAATCTAACTTATTTAGATTTAATTAGGCTTAGTTAAATCCTAATAAATTAGGAATTAATCAAGCCAAATCCTTCATCAAATCAGGGATTAATCCTCCTTGATGTTTAGATCATCTTATAACCTAATCGGGTGAAATCCAAATGAATCTATTTCAATTGGTCTTGATCCAAAAATAATCACTTAATCAAATTGAGTTAATTAGTGATCAAATCACTAAATAAACTTCTCTTGATCAGCTATTACATTGGGTAGGAAACTCTAGTGTGTGTGACCTCGTAGGTTCGAACGTAAGCCAGTAGCACAGAAGCCAATTTCCTATACTAATCGATGTGACCATCTAGCAATGTTACACGACATTCAAATAGGCCAAATAGTACAATCATAATATTCAGATTCTACATAAATATGGTGACCGCATAATTCATCCCTTTGACCTTTGTGCATAGGATGACTCAGGGTTTAACTATTAACCTTGAAAGATACATCCAAATCATGTTTCAAAGCAATTAGTCCTGTTACCCCTCACTAGGACTACCCTGATCAAGACTTTTCTAAATTGAAATACTATTGAATACAGCTCCTAAGTCCAAGAGTGGTCAATCTCATCTTGACTCATGCACCAACTCCTCAAGTCCTTGACTGTACCTAGAAACCTTCCATCACTAAATTAAAAATTCAAGTAGTCCGACACCAAAGCATAGTGAGTTGCTTGGAAGTCACTATAGTGATCTCAAGTCGAAGGGACACTTATGCCCATATTCCATCAGAGCTATTCTTGACAGTAGAAAAACTCTAGAGTTATTCACGTTCAGTGCAAATGTATCCTTATATCTCATCTGTATGCCATACCAATGTCTTCATACTTTTTGGTTAAGAGGACAACCAACCCATATGGCACACAATGATCTATACTTGATAGACATTATCGTCCTTGGTAATAATGTAGTATTTGATCGCAAAAAATTTTAAGGACTAAATGATAAATTCTTCTTTATCGATTCTAAATAGTCCGAAAGACTTCAGCACAACAGACAGGAGTTTATTAGAAGATGAAAGATTTATGATAAAAAAATTAGAATATTTTTTATTCAATTAATAATTTATATATAATTATATAAAATAGCTTAATGATTAACAGGCTAACAATTGGCTCTAGAAAACTATTTCCATCACTCCATGCCTAGAAATATTATGGAGGTGCCCAAGAGTTTGGCACCTTAATCCTACTCTCTTTTGGACTCTCTATCTTGGTGTTTGACCTAGACAGGGACTCTTCTCTAACTCTCTATATAAAGAGAGTTAGGACATAATTTTTTCTAAGATTTTACATCTAAGAGAGAGGGCTTGGGCATTGGAGACTTAGGCACATCAGAGTTTTGGGTGTGAGCTTTTGTAAGGGCACAAATCATTGTGCCTGGGTGAGAGGAAAGACCTAGAGAAGAAGGGTTTTCATTAGGATTTGTGTTTTAGATCATCTTCCCCCAATTTTCTGAGTGAAAAATATGAGAAGAAAGGTTTTTCTAGATCCTTCATTCTCCTCCTTTGATCCTTGAATAGTTCAAGTTATTTGATGAAGGATAATTGACATCAACCATCAAAGAAGGATCAATGCTGATTTCTAGATCTCTAGACTTCAGATCATGATTGGAGCTTCGTGTGGACTTTTTATAGAGACCTAATGTATGTGTAGCTTGAAGCAACAACCTCAACCTCAATTCTATAAGTAGAGGACAAAATCTGTGAATAAGTTATTGAGATTTGATCTTAATTCTAGACTAGATCAGATCTAGTTTTTTCTGTTTGATGTTGATATGATCAACATCATTGTTTTTATTCTTTATTTAATTTTTTAGATTTATATACATGCATGAATCAAATCGATAGATCCTAGATCTAGGGTTTATTTATATAATTTAATAAGTTAATATGATTAATTTATTATTTTCACGGATCTAACTTTGAAAAGGTTTCAAAATACATATGAGAAATCTGAGGTTTTTCCAACAAATGGTATCAAAGGCTAGGTCTTTTTGTTATGATTTTTTTTGCATGTTTCAAATATACTATTTAGACTTGATCTAAATTATATTCTAAAATTAAATCTAAAAATAAAAATTTTAGATCGCATGGACTGATTTTATAAGATTGTCCTGCTGTAAGGTTTATCTCTTATAGTATAAAGGTTATCCAGGTACGTGCTAATTTAAAATCTAATCATAAAATTTTAGATTAGATCTATAAAATTTTATTATTTAATTGAAAGTATTTTAATCTAGATTTTATGATCATTATTATGTTAGATTTGATCTAAGATTATTTATGATTGTTTACAACTGAAATAGTTTCAATTTGATGTTCATAATGATGAATATGTTTATATTAGATCTAAAGTAAATTCATGTTTATGTTATTTATATATTGATTATGAATCAAACATATAACTGATTGGTAGAACTATGTTATAAAAATATTTTATAAAAATAAAAATTATTTTTGTAAAGTCGAACCTCAATCCATAGCCCAAAACTTAATTAAGAATTAAGAATTATTTTTGTAGGATCTAGGATTATAAATTGAAGATCCTAAGACACAAATCATAAAACTTGGGTTAATGGGTTAGAGTGAATTAGATCCATTAATTAGGTTAGATCTATTGTTAGATTAAAGAATGGATTTAATTAGAGAATTAACTAAATCTAATCAAATATTGTCTTAGATTAGGTCAAGGATTTTGTAGATCAATTATAGTAGTTGTAGTTGGTCAAGTCCATATCTTTAACAAGAACCAAATAGGCTTGATTCTTGGCTAAATAGTCTAGCCTAAATTGTTAGGTGGATCCAATTGAAACTAATTAACCACTTGGTATCTAAGATAAGTCTGGCAGCTTCGATCGATGGTCTTTAATTGAGAGCCACTCGCATTGATTAGGTGTTTGATGAATTAATGATATATTTCTTATTAGAAAATATGTTCTAAAGTCAATCATCTAAGTAGTAGATGATTATAATTTGTGTTGGGGATAAATCCCGCTCCCGCCGAAGTCTAGCCCGATGCTCGGCCCAATGCAACCAGTAGCCGCTGAAGAGCTTTAGCGCCAGGCGCCAGGCCGAGCCCCTACCACGGCCGAACTGCCTAGAGGCCGAACTCCCCTGCACCAAGGTCCGGGCCAAACTGCCTAGAGGCCGAACTCCACTGCGCCAAGGTCCGGGCCGAACTACCTAGCTGCCGAACTCCCCAGCGCCAGGCTCCGGGCCGAACTCCCACCGCCAGCCGAACTTCCTGACGGCCGAGCTCCTTGGACTCCAAGCGGCAGGACTTCTTCGGGAGACGGACTCCTCCCAGACGCCCGTTCGGCCACCCGAACTCCTCCCGGGTTTCCCCTTCGGACCGACTCCAGGCGGTCGAACTCCTCGGCAATCGTCCCTCGGCCGAACTCTACAGATGGCCAACCCTTCAGCCAGTCGAGCTCCTCCCGGGTTTTCCCTTCGGCCGAACTCTGTTACAAGTCCGAACTCCTCTGGACGAACTGTCGCCTGCAGCAAGACCGGACGGCGCCTTCCTCTCCGTACCGGACTCCATGCGGCCCACGACTCGCCAGTATGGCTCCCACGATCCATCGGACGATGCCTTCCTCTCCGTACCGGACTCCATGCGGCCCATGACGTGCCAGTATGGCTCCCACGATCCACCGAACGATGCCATCCTCTCCGTACCGAACTCCATGCTGCCCGACGCTCAGCCCAATGTAACCAGTAGCCGCGGAAGAGCTTCGGCAGATGGGCTTCAGCCGAACTCCCACCGGCCGAGCTTCTTCCAGCAGGCCAAACTGGTCAGCTCCCGAGCTTCTCCCAGACTCCCAGCATCGAGACCGAACTTCCTGGGCGGCCGAACTCCTTCAGACTCCCCACGGTCGAACTCCTTCGGATCGACTCCAAGCGGCCGAGCTTCAATGAAGTCCTCTCAGCGGCCGAACTCCTTCGGACCGACTCCAAGCGGCCGAACTCCTTCGGACCGACTCTAAGCGGCCGAGCTTCAATGAAGTCCTCTCAGCGGCCGAACTCCTCAGCGGACGGGCTTTAGTGGAATCCCCAAGCGGTCGTCACTCAGGAGCCCAAACTCCTCAGCAGTCGTTACTCGGCCGAACTCCTCAGCGGTCGCCCTCATCGCCCTTCGACCGACCGAGCTCCTACCGAACTCTCAAGTGTCCAAGCCTCAGCCGAAGTCCAACAGCCGGCCGAACCCTCAAACGGCCGAGCTTCGGATCCTCAGCAGCCGAACTCTTCAGCGGACGAGCCTTAGCTGCATACCTCCAGCCAGACTCCTATGGGAGCCGAACTCCCTCCTATCTTTTTCTTCAGGAGCCCGAACTCCTCCGAAATGGGCACACGACGAAGGCCTTCAACCCTTCATTCGGCAAGCTCTGCAACCATCACCATCAGTTAGTCCGCCGCAAGCGATAGCGACCCACTGTCAGGCGGCGATGGCTGTCACCCTCAATCCACCGCACACGGCACCAGCCCATGAGACTGACTCCGCCGAACCTCGAGCGGCCCGCCAGCACGCGGCTGCAGTTGTCACCATCAAGCTCCACTATATAAAGGACCCTCCCGACACACTAAGGCTAAGCTCTCTGATCTCTAAGCTCTCTGAACTCTCGACTCTCTAAGCTCTCCTCCTCATCTCTAAGCTCCGAAACTCATTTCGAGCACTCCATTACTATTGGCCGAAAACTGACTTGAGCGTCGGAGGGTCCTGCCGGAGCCACCCCCCCACCGGTTCCGGATGGGACTTCGTTTTGCAGGTCCTCGACGGCGACCTCGGCGGCCTCAGCTCCAGCGACCTCCGGCGAGGATGGATTTCTGCACCAACAATTTGTATATGAATTATCTAATAATAATAGTTATTTGACTTATTTAACATAAAAGTTCTATCTTTCTTAATTGAACTCTTATATTATGATGTAGTCCTTAGAACCATACTCAATCAATAAAGAAGGATTTATCAAATGATTCTTAAATATATTCATGATCAAATGATAGGTTATTAATTAGGATAACCTATCGAGTATGCATCACTGTATGTCATATGCATTGGTTATCCTCATAATCAAATGATATGGAGATACTAGTATGGCTTACAGGTGATATGTAGAAGTACATCTACACTGAACATGACCAATATAGCACTCTACTATCAAGAGTAGCTAGTAAAGACTAATGGATATAGGTATCCCTCCGACCTGAGAATACCATGATGACTTGCAAGCAACTCACAGTACTTTGATGACAGACTATCTGTATTTCTAATATAGGATCAAAATATTTCAAGATGCAATCAAGTACTTGTAGAGTTGATATATGAGTCAAGATGGGATTGACCACTCTTGATTAAGTTCAGGAGCAAATGTCTTGCTGTATTTTAATTTAGCAAAAATCTAGGCCTGGATAATCCTCATGATGAGTCATGGAATTTGCAAACTATGAAATACAATATGGATGACTTGTATGAGTGTTGATAGCTAACTCAAAGTTATCCTAAGCATTATTGATTAAAAGGATGAATTATATAGAAATCATAGGCCAAGGTTTTAGAAATATTGCTTTGCATAAATTCAACCTATCCGGATGTTAGGTACCATTGCTAAATGGTCATTTTGATTGGTATAAGAATTAGTTTCTATACTACTAGCTTAGGTTTAGACCTATAAGATCACACAAATAAGAGGTTACTACTTGATCAGATAGTTGATCGATGATTGAGAATTGTTTAGTGATCGAATCATCAATATGATTGATGATCGATCAAGTGCAAGTATTGCAAGAGGATCGATTAGCAATTAAATTGCTAATTGACTTAATTTAATTAAATAATTAAATTGAGATCAAGTTTAATTGAATTAGATTCAATTAGAATTAGTTTGGACTTGATTGGGTTAAGTCTAATTGAAAAACAATTCTTTGTTGAATCAGGACTTGAGTGCTCCTAATTCCTAATTGACTTAGGATTTGAATTAGATTTAAACCAAATTTGATCTAATTTAATTTAGCTCCTAGTTGGACTAAGATTACCTTTTAATTAGGTTGTATTAATCTAAGTTCAATTGGATTGAAAATGGCTTTGACCTAGTCTTCATTGTAGAGTCCTAGTTAGACTAGGACTCCTCCTAGTCCCTTGCACCATGATCCTAAGCCCCATGCCCAGATTTCCTTTGCTTTTACATGAGATTTCTCATGTTAAGAAAGGTCCCTATGTTGAGAAAGGTCCTTTTACATGAGTTTTGGAATACATTTTGAATTGGTCAAAATAGGTAAGTTACTATGCTTAAGATTCTTTTTGAAAGAGTCTTTCAATTCCAAAACTTTTCCATTTTGCGTCATATTTTCCCATGCCGAGAAATTTTTGTTCACCCCAACTTTCTTTATTTTGTGCATGGGATTCATGATCTTCACACCTATTTTTTAGGGGGAGGCGTCCAAGAGTTGGACACCCCCTAAAAGGTCCTAAGTTTCATTCTTTGACTAGGTCTTTTGACCTAGTCTTACCTTTCCATGGGGCGCCTCCATCTATGGAGGTTGTTGGCATGAGATCCCCTTGATTTTTTCATGCAAAAATTAAAGAAAGAGAGGGTGATGGGTGTGGGTGGTTGTGACTCCAAGATATTAGGCATGAGGTGTTTATTTTGGATATGGTATGGATCATGTCCTATGGAGACAAGGAGAAGAGAAGAAGGTCTTCTCTTAGGTTCTCCTTGAGAGCTTTTTCTTGTCCATGTTTTGTAATATTTTTCCATGTATAAAATTAGAGAGAAAGAGAGAAAAGAGCATGCAAAATTCTAGAGGTGAACAACTCCTCATGTCTAGGTGCGGAGATCTATTTAAGACATCAATGGTTGATGTCCTGAAAGAAAAGATGGGTCTTCTTTTAATAGATTTTCTAAAGCCTTTTCTTTTTCTTCTTTTTGGGAGATCTAAAAGTTGGACTTCTCCCTCTATCCTCAATCTGATCTTCATCTCTTGAAGTGTCCAAGAGATCTGATGAAATTTTTTTAGATCAACCATCAGGAAGGATCCGCGAGAAGTTAGCACTTTGAACGGATCTTCGTTCGATGAACCTCTGATCTGTGTAGCGACTTCATGTGGACAACCTATAAAGATTGAATGTACTATGAAGCTCCAAGCAATAAGAACAATATTAAATTTCAACTATAGCATTCTCAACCTATGCAAAGATAAGAGATCTGATCTCTTTTCTGACCTAAATGTGATTTAGGATTTCTAGAACTATTCTAAATCTAGGGTACTAATATGACCAATACCATCTAATTTATGTTTTTAGATTTATTCATGTATCTTGATATATCATCAATCTTAGATATAGGATTTAATGATTAGATTACATATATAAATAGGTTAAATAGTTTAATCTATGTCTTCCATTGCTTTTAATTTTGAAAAAGTTTCAAAATGTATGCATGAAATCCTGCATGGTTTTGCAACAGTGGTATTAGAGCTCTAGATTCTTTTATAACATGATCATATTTTTATTAAAATAAATTTAAAAATAATTTTTAATGATCATATCTACTGATCATAAGGTTGTCCTATTGCAAGGTTAATCCTTTACAATGAAAAGATTGTCCTAGTATGTGCAGATCTGAAAAACTAAATCATGAATAAGTTAGATAAGATATAAGTAAATTTATTATTTATTTTATTATTTTAAATCTAAAATAAATAGATATTAGATATATTTTAAATTATTTAGATATGATCTAAATAATTTTAGGGTTGCACATACTGATTAATAAGGTTGTCCTACTATAAGGCTTACTCCTTACAGTGCAGAGGTCATCTTGATATGTGCTGATTTGAATAACTTAAATCATAAATATATTAGATGAGATCTAAAATAATTTATAATTTATTTTTATATTTTAAATTTAAATTTAATTAGTTTATGATTAGAATTTTTGATCATTTAGATAAGATCTATATGATATATTTTCTATTTTAGAACTAGATTCCCATGATGCATATGTTGATATGTAGCCTTATTTTTGAATCTAGAAAGTATATGTATGATATAGATGCATTATAGAATTTAAATTAAGAACTTACTTTCTGCAAAATCCTAGATTCAAAATCTTAGAATATGATCTAAACATTGAAACAATTCAAATCTTATACCATGAATTGAATATGATTCATACAAACCTGAAAATGCTTCAAATGATGAAATCAGAAACTAGTTCTAAGCTTCCAAACCCCAACCCATAAGCCCTGAGCACAATTAAGAATTAAATAATTATTTAGGATCTAGGTTTGTGATTTGAAGATCCTATGTTCATTTCATAAATCATTGGTTAATGGGTTAGCTGATCAGGTCATTAACTAAAGAAAAATCTAATTTTCCTACCGTAGGATCGATCTGAACTAAAGAAAAAATTTTAAAATTTTTTTCTGTAGATCTAATTAGATCTAAGCATTCTCAGATCTGATTAGATCATTCTAAGTATGAAATCTAAAATTAAAATAAAATTATAACATCACATGTTACCTAATATGGGTAAATGGTTTACACTGTCGATGATCTAACAACTCCTGGAGGTTCTGGATCTAGCCGTGCATGTGCCCAGCCTCTACCAAAATCTACTCAGATTAGATCTGGACATATTCTCATATTGGAATGGATTTAGAAGATCAAATCTAAATCTGCACGTTCGTCTCTTAATCAGGATCTTGCTCAATCATTGCAGCATCGCTCTCAACTTTTGATTGTAGATTGTTACCCAACCTTTTAGATGTCAAGAAGAGAGAGAGGATCAGGAATAAGGAGCATGGAGATTGAGAGAGTGGCAAGGCTTCAACATAGAATAATTGTAGTGCAGAAGCACATTGCACAGGGCCCTATTTATAGACCTATTTGCTACCTTGGAGTCCTAGGGCTTTAAGCAATCCTTTTGCTTAAATCAGAAGGACTCCTATCAACCTCCCATGCCCAAAACTATTTTCATCAGATTTTTGTCACACAAAATCCTTGAAAAATGGCATGGAGATGGAGGGATAGCGATAGGGTGGCGCAAGCAACAAAAACCCCTAGAGTTTGAACTTGTTCAAATTCTCTTCCCTTGTCCACAAGGGGGCACGCCATATGGGGGCATGCACCCTCATCCCTCATGTAAATCCCAAGGGGGTGCATGCCCCAAGAGAGTCTCCAATGGATGCACGCCCCTCTCTCTTTCTTTCCTACAAAGAACTGGTCAAATGAACCTTGTCCAAATTTCATCCAATGATTTTAGGACAAACCCTGATTTGGTAATGACAGCCCTTGTCCTATTTCCATCTTATAATATTTAAGATAAGCCTTGATCAAGCTAGGATAAGGTCTAGTTAGAACGAGACAAAACCATATAGGACTTCCAAGTGAGCCTTGTCCAAATTTCATCTCATTATTTAAGGACAAGCCCTGATCTCATCAAGATAAGCCTTGTTTTGACCAGGACAAGCCTACTCTGATCTGGACAAGCTCCAGTTAGACCAGAACAAACTCATACAGGTCTCTTGGATAAGCCAAATCCTATTTGACTTAATCAAGTCAAATCAAAAAGACTATAGAAGGACAATATTAGGCCTAATTATATGCTAGCATTATTTTCTTGAACCTAATTGGATCTAATCCAAATCAATCAAATTGGATTAGACAAATTGATGACATCTGTATCCAAATCTTTGTTTGTGTGATCTTATTAGGTTTAGTTTTGTATGATAATTGGATATGTCACGATCTCCATCATCGACATCATTGAAATATCTTTCGATGGATCAAAACTCTTCTGATTCATCCAATTAGAATGGTCGATCATCAAGACCATTTTAATTGATCCCAAAATCCATTAGTGATACCTAGCAGTATATGGTGGCAACCCATCAAAATCGAAAGTAAACCTCTTGGTGTAGCTACTTGTGTGATTGGATTCTTCTATCATAAGCTCCGATAGGATCAATGTCAGGATGAACTTGTCAGACCTAATGAAAGGAAAATCCTGATTTTTCGGATCAGATTCGTTCAGATCTGATTGGATCAAGAGAGATATTTCAAAAAATTTCTCTTATGAATTTAGATCATATTTGAGATGTTTTAGATCTAATTTTATATATCTAATAAATAAAAATAAAAATAAATTAAATCTAATTTAATTTATACCTTGATGTTGGATAATTAGATTACCCTTTGACGATCCTGCTATTTGCCTAAGGTTTTGGATCTAGCCACGCAAGCACCTAACCTCTACCAGTATCCACTCGAGCTGGATCTAGAGATCTTCTCCTTCTTTATCACCTCTCCAAATATCAAATCTGAATCTAATTTGGAGGATCTTCAAAACTCTTTTCGAAGATCTACAGTCATCTCTGCAACAATGCTGCCTTCTTCCTTTCTCATCGCATTTCTCTTGCCTAGATCGCACCAAACTAGAGCCCAAATCTCCTTGGGCATGGAGAGGAGAGAGAGGACCAAAAAATGGCATGGCGGAAGGAGAGGGGCAGCCTTGGGGTGTGGGATAAGAGAGAACTCTTTTAAAGTTAGGCACATATAGGGTTTATATAGACCTTGCTGCGCCATGCAGTGCCATATCATCCCGGCCAATCACGTTGCTTCGTCCAATCAGATCTAAATCTGATTGGTGGGATGATATCACTTGATCTAATCAGATGAGAGCCCCCTCAATTCATCCTTAGATGGTGCCTAAGACTTGTCAAAGTCTATTCCTAGGTGCCACCTAAGTAGAATCCAAGAAGCAACCTGAAGTCCCATCTGTATGGGACTCCAGGCATCCCTATCCATGGGTGCATGCCTCCCTAGGCATGTGCCCCCTTCTTTCCAATTTCTAGTAAGGGGACAAGTGTTAGATATATGTTCCCTAGAAGCCAGAATTGGCTGACACTTGTAATACACTTCTAGGGGCAAAATTGTAATTTTGACTATAATTAATAAAATGGGTTATTTTCTGTCACACATGTGTATTTAGTGTCTGTGATATATCCTTTGAGTTAATGATAATGATAATTCATATTTTCAAGAGTTGAAAATTTAAGACATGAATAATCATTATTAACTCATAAACAGCTCCGGACCATAGGATCATCACGAGGATGGTGATTGATCTGGAAGGTTGGTGTATGATCGCTTCTCTTTAGTAGATGAGTCTTGAGTCTACGGTGTGGAGACACCAGAGCGAGAGTATAGGTACTCATTAGAGAACGAGGGCACAGAGCGTGACCACCTCGAGTAGTCATTAGGAAGTCTACCTTCTCGTCAATGACTGACTCGATGCTGCAGTAGTGTGTCTGGTTCTTTGACCTGAGATGCATCGGCAGTTCACCTTGAGGGTGTTATAGTTTGACTACACCATTACTCGGTCTCCTAGCCATATGGAACCCTGAGGTGTATGTTGGCTATAGCATGTTCATTGTAGGAACTGGATTGCATCAAGATGGGATCTATCTACCTCGGTGGTAGAGGAGCAGCCCTATGATAATCATGAGAATCAAGTCCTGAAGCCCATGGCCATGGTAGAGTGAAATAATAGAAAGAGTTTCTATTTAGATTTTCACATTGGACTCGAATCGAATGATTACATCATATGACAGAGACTAGGGTTTGACGAGTTCACCTTAACCCTAATCTGATCGAGGCTCAAGATAGAAGAACTTAATCACACAGGTAGCTGCACCAAGAGGTTCACATTCAGCTCTGATGGGTTGCCACCATATACTGCTAGGTGTCACTGGTGGATTTTGGGAGCAATTAGAATGATTTAGATGATCGATCATTCTAGCTGTTCGAATCAGAAGAGTTTTGATCCATCGAAAGGAGTTTCGATGATGTCTATGATAGAGATCATGACATATCCCATTACCATATAGAACTGAACCTAACTGGGTCACACAAATAAGGGTTTGAATCTGGTGATCATCAATTGAACTGATCTAGTTCAATTGATCTGAATGAGATTCAATTAGGTTCAAGGAAATCGTGCTAGCACTCGATTGAACCTAACGTTCTTCTTTTACTATCATAAATAAGTTGTCCTGACTGAGCCAAAGGAGTTTGTGCTCAATCAGAGGCCTTCATATGGTCTGACTGGAGGTTGTCCAAGTCAGAATAGGTTGTCTTATTTGTAAGACATTACCTGCCATTTTTGGTCACCTGCCATTTTCTTGTTCTTTGACTTTGGTCAAAAGTCTACCTTTGACTGGTCAAACGTTGACCATTCACCCTTTGACTTTTGACCACATGTCATGCACCTATTGGAGAGCTGGTGGGGGCCTGTCCCCCTGCCAGAACCTGGCAAGGAGAAGGGCGCACGCCAAGGGTGGCGTGAGCCCAAGTAGGAGGCGCCTAGGAGTCCTTGTTGGACAAGGACTCCACCTCCCTTTTGGATTCCAATCAGAGTTCTACTAAGAATCCAGTTTGACTGGTCTTAGGTGCCCTCTAAGGAGGAATCCAGGGGTCTCTATTCCAACCAATCAGATTTAGATCTGATTTCACAAAGGGTTGTGATTGGTTGAGAGGAAGAGGAGTTGGATCACAAGAGGTCTATAAATAAGACCCTGCGCCCAACCCTAATTCCAATGCTATTAGACACACCCCAAGGCTGCCTCTCCCCTCCTTCTCCATGCCATAGTCTCTTCTCCCCTTGCTCTCCACGTCCAAAAGTGTTTTGGACTTTGGTTGGTGCGATTCAGATCAAGGAAAGGCGATCAAAAGCAAGAAGGCTGCGCTGCTGCAAAAGGACGACTGCAGATCTTCAAAAGAGTTTTGAAGATCCTCCAGATCAGATCCAGATCTAATTTTTGGAGGTGTGATAGAGAAGAAGAGGATCTCCAGATCCAACCCTGAGTGGATACCGGTAGAGGCCAGGCGCTTGCGTGGCTAAGATCCAGAACCTTCCGCTGCAATCAGGATCATCTACAGGATAATAGGATTACCCAAATCAGGTAAATTAAATTTGATTTAATTTATCTTGTTTTATTTTATTTATTAAAATAATAAGAATCAGATCTGAAATATATCAAGATCTGATTGAGATCAAGAGAAAATTTTTGAAATATATCTCTTGATCTAATCAGATCTGAACGAACCTGGACCGGGAAATCAGGATTTCCCTTCAACTGGTATCAGAGCCAGGGTTCTAAAATTGTTTAGATCTGATTTTAATTTTATTTTAATTAGAAAATAAAGTGATTTCAGATGTCACATGAGATGTGATCAGATCTGAAATCAAAAAAATTAAAATTAAATAATTTGGATCTAAGAACATGAAGATATGCATGACTAGTTCTAGAATAGAATAGTTCTATAGAATAGTTTTGCATGTCTTTGATTTAATCTGATTAAATCATATTTTAGATCTTCTTATTTACTGTTTTCTAATATTATAAGTGTTATAATAACATCTTATAAACAGCAAATAAAAAAAAATTATTTAATTTTAAAGATCATATGAGATATGATAGATGCATGACTAGACTAGTAGTAGAATAGTTCTACATAATTGTCTAGATTAGAATTTATTTTGATTAGATCAATTTAAATCTAATTTTTTAGATTATTATGTGATAATTTAGATCTGAAAACATGCATGATTTGATACATGAGATGTATGCAAAATATGCCTTGATTAGATCTAAATTTGTATATGAGATATATGATATAGATCTATAACTGTTTTGTAGATTTACATGTTCCTGATTAAGGCATTCCTCTTGGCCGTCCGGTCATAAGAATGAAGAAGGGTTTGAAGGCCCTCTCTTCCCATTCGATGGGGTGTTCTTATGATGTGTAGGGGTGCTGCGTGTTCGTCCTTAATCAGAAACCCAAAACTTACTTTCTGCAAAACCCTAGATCCTGAAACCCTAGGATTTATTGTGCATATTTTGTTTATGAACCCAACTTAATTAAGAATTAAGTTTATGGAATATTAATTAGGTCTAAAATTGAGAATTTTAGATCTAAGACATATTCATAATACTGGGTTCGGGCTTGGGTAGCTCAATTACGGTCTAAGCGGTTGATCAAACTGAATCAAGAGTTGGTTAGATGGGATCAACAATGCTTAAATTGACCAGCCTAATAGGATTAAGTCTGGGTCAAGATCGAGTCACGATCAAGCAAGACCTAATTAGGCCTCAGAGGTTAGAGTCTGGATTGTAGGCTAACCCAATTGGTTCTGACTCAACAATTTGGTGTCTAAGGTAAGTTTGGCACAGACGATCGACTGGTTTTTAATTGGAAGCTACTCAACCTGAATGCGTTCTTGTGCGAGTTAACGGCATATTCCTTCCACCGGTCTCACTTACTGGCCATATCTGTTGACACAGTTCTGATCTGAGGTGGTCAATTATCCGAGCTAACCCATGCCACTAGGTTAGTCATAATTGTTATGACTAAGCCAAGTCTAGTTTAATGAGACCTGAATCAATTCTCCCTAAGAAAAGATTAAGTCCGAGGTCTTCCACCATTGTAGACGTGCGGGCCCTTCCCGGGGTTGATTGTTCTCGGCTGGATACAGTGGCTCAGTTGCACCGGGAAGACGCAACCATGTCTATTAGGCATTGGATGCTATGGGCTGAAGGATGAGTTGGGCTCAATATTCCGGATACGGTGAGAGATCCAATTAGGAACCCAGTCCATGCAAATGGTGGGTCTGACTTAACTAAGGAGTGGATCAATATTCCGGATATAGTGAGATTCATGAATTAGAGACCAAGTTTGGGTGCACCATGATTAGAGAATCATTGAACAAGAGTTGTTCACTCATTGGCTAACCCATCACCAATAACTGTTAGGTGAGGTGATGAGTCAGTTGGTGAGACCGCACCACCCACTAGAAATCATCAATCGTGGAGATTTTCGCATCTCTACAAAGGGAGTGTAGGGATCCGAGAAAATAGTGGGAGCTAATTTGTTTAAAAATAAAATCCCTAAATAAATTGGTCAAGTCAAAATTACAGTATCTAACTAGAATCTTTGACTCTCTACAGGAATATGTCTGCGTCAAACCCATTGGCACGTATCCTAGACACACATAGACTGACTAGACCCAATTATAAAGATTGGCTCAGGAACTACAAAATTGTTTTGGGTTCAGAGAAGTTAACACATGTTTTGGACCAGGACCCTCCCACCTTACCAGCTCGTCCATCCACTGAACAGAGAGCATCTCTGGAAAAATGGATTGACGAAGACAATAAGGCCAGATACTACATGTTGGGCTCGATGTTTGATGAGCTCCAGCGCCAACATGAAGATATCAGGACTGCTCGCCAAATGTTGGCTCACCTACAGGAGATGTTTGGTGAACAGAGTCGCGCAGCCAAATATCAAGTCACGAAATGACTTTTTAAGGCTAAGATGCGTGATGGGCAGTCAGTCCAAGATCACTGTCTGACAATGATCAAGGACATGGAAGAGCTTGAGAAGCTCGGTGTGAAGTTGGACTTGGACTTGCAGAACGATATTATTCTGCAATCCTTGACTGATGCATATGGGCAATTCATCATGAATTACCACATGCATAAACTTCAGAATTCCTTGGCCGAGTTGATGAATATGCTGGTTACCGCTGAGCTTTCTATGAAAGGTTCTAAAGGCTCAGTTCTTGCTATGGAACGGACTTCTTCCAAAAGAAAGTCTTATGGAAAGAAAAAGAAGTCTGTGAAAAAGCAAAAGATGGAAGGATCAAAGAAGAAGAAGGCAGAATCGAAGAAAAAGGCCGATGGCAAAGGAAAGTGTTTCCATTGCAACAGCGACGGCCATTGGAAGCGGAACTGCCCTACTTACCTGGCCACCCTAAAGAACAAGAAGGAAGGTCCTTCTGGAGGTATGCTTGTTATTCGAGCAAAATGTGAATGCCAAATGACCTAGGGATAGTCCAAACGACAGATATCTATGGCACCTGAGATTAGGTCATATAGCAGAAGATAGGATTAACAAATTGGAGAAAAATGGGCTATTGAGTCCATTGACTTTTGAGTCATATCCAACTTGTGAATCTTGTCTTCAAGGCAAAATGACTAAACTCCCTTTTATTGGACATGGGGAGAGGGCCACAGATCTCCTTGCCCTAGTACATACTGATGTGTGCGGCCCATTTGATGTGCCGGCTAGAGGCAATTTGTCTACTTCATTACCTTTACTGATGATCTGTCTAGGTATGGGTATGTGTATCTTATGAGACACAAGTCTGAAGCCTTTGAAAAGTTCAAAGAATTCAGACATGAAGTAGAAAAACAAATTGGAAAACCCATTAAGTTTCTTCAATCAGATCGAGGAGGTGAATACCTTAGCCGGGAATTCCTAGACTATCTTAAGGAAAATGGCATAGTCTCTCAATGGACTCCACCAGGAACACCTCAACTCAACGGGGTTTCAGAATGGAGAAATCGACTCTATTGGATATGGTTCGATCCATGATGAGCTTCACAGACCTCCCTGATTTCCTTTGGGGACACTCATTGTTAACTTCAATCTATTTACTGAATAAGGTTCCCTCTAAAACCGTTCCTGCCACACCGTATGAGATATGGCACGGTAAGAAATCAAGTCTGAGTCATCTCAGAATTTGGGGCTGTCTGGCTCATGTCAAAAGACAACAAGCGGACAAGTTAGAGTTTAGGTCCTTTAGAGCTCGATTCATAGGATATCCTAAAGAGTCATTAGGATACTATTTCTACATTCCAGAAGACCAAAATGTGATTGTGAGTCGACATGCCATATTTCTTGAAAAATAGTTTATTCAAATAGTGGCATTGGAAAG
Organism: Cocos nucifera; assembly: GCA_006176705.1. Taxonomy (NCBI): domain Eukaryota; kingdom Viridiplantae; phylum Streptophyta; class Magnoliopsida; order Arecales; family Arecaceae; genus Cocos; species Cocos nucifera. Next base: position 3,258 of record QRFJ01001682.1, on the reverse strand, counting down.
CAGATTAAGCTTGATGAGAAAGTCTCACAAGTAGAACGAGCTCTAAGACCAAGTGAACCAAATCAGGAGCCAAAAGAACATACTTCTCCACCTCGTAGATCGGAAAGAGTTTCCCGTCCCCCTGAAAGATACTTAGGTATATTTTTAAGGACTAAGAAAATGTTCCTCCTAGGTATGGTGCCATGAGATGATCCCAAAACCTACAACGAGGCGATATCAGATATCGATCCGAGAAATGCTTGAAGGCATTAAGTCAGAGATCACTCGATGCATCTCAAACCAATCTAGACCTTGAGATCCACCAGAAGGTATATACTTTGGTGTAAGGACTCAAAAAAAGATTGGTTGCAATGGTAATGTGAACATTCAAGGCTAGACGGTGCAAAAGGTATAGTCAACCGAAGGCATTGACTATCAGGATACCTTTTCCCTAGCTATGCTAAAATCCATCCGCACATTGATTGCTGTTCGCAGCATATTTGATTATGAAATATGGCAAATGGACTGATAATGCAATTCCTAATGGATCTTCGAGAAGAATTAATGAACAGCCGCTAGTTCACAACAGGTCTGATCACATTGCAAGCTGCAAGGTCCATATATGGACTTAAGCACAGACTCGGCCTGGACACTCATTTCAATGATGTGATCAAAACGTTTGGTTCACAAAATGAAGAGAACCATGTTTTTCAAAAAGTCAGTGGGACGTGTTGTCTTCCGATGTATCGTGGATGACATCCTCATTATGGAATATATTCCCATTTACATCATCAAGATGGTTGTCTAAGAATTCATGAAAGACCTAGGGAAGCATCCTTTATTCTAGGAATAAGGCTATAGGATAGTCGAATAGGATGCAGGACTTTCATAGAAATGTACATAGAGAAGTACTATAAAAGGTTTATGGAAAACTCTAAAGGGAATTACCCTTCAGACATGTATTCATCTTCCAAAAATGCCCTCGCACACCTAAAAAAAATAGAACATCATGACAAGATCCCTATGCTTCTGCAATAGGGACCTCATGTATGCCATGCTATGTACACACCTGATATAGCCCAGCTGTGAGTTATCAACAAAGCAAATATCAGTCAAATCCAGTGAAGAACACTGGACTTGTGAAATATATCTCTAAGTACTGAGAAGAACTAAGGATATGATGTTATCTTGGTAACGGAGAACTCCTGTCAGGGATAACAGACTCGACTTCATGTCCGATATAGATGATCGAAAGTCGACATCTGAGACTGTTTGTGCTGAAAGAGTTTCAAGCAAACGTGATACATCTCATCTGCGATACCTTGAGAAGGTTGTTGAGGTCAAGAGAGTTAACTCCAGATAATTTGGCAGACCCTTTACAAGCCGTCGGGCCAGCAAGATGATAGCCCACCTTGAAAAAATGGGACTTAGACTGTAGCAATGCTTTAGGACAGTGGGAGATTGTTATATATATGCCTAGAAGCCAGAATTGTCTGACACTTGTAAACACTTCTAGGGCAAATTAATAATTTGACTAATAAATAAAAGGGTTATTTCGTCACACTTTATTAGTGTCTGTGAATCATCTTTGAGTTAATGGTAATGATAATTCATATTTTTCAAAGTTAAAAATTTGACAGAATAATCATTATAACTCTATACGCTCCCGACCAAAGAATCTCAACAGGATGGTGATGATCCGAAGGTTTGGTGTACATTGCTTCTCTTTAGTAGATGAGCTTGGTCTACGGTGTGAACACCGAGCGAGAGTACAGGTACTCGTTAGAGAACGAGGGCAACTGACGTGACCACTCGAGTAGTCATTAGGAAGTCTACTTCTCGTCAATGACGGCTGTCGACTGCTGCAGTAGTGGTCTTGGTTCTTTGACCTGAGATGCATCGCAGTTCACCTGAGGTGTTATAGTTTGACTACACCATTTACTCGATCTCTACCAATGGATCCTGAGGTGTAATGTTGGCAATAGCAGTTCATTGTAGGAACTGGATTGCATCAAGATGGAATCTATCTACCTCGGTGGAGAGGACAGCCTATGATAATCAGAGAATCAAGTCCTGAAGCCCATGGCCATGGCAAGTGAAATAATAAGAAGAGTTTCTATTAGATTTTCACATTGGACTGAATCGAATGATAACATCAATATGACAGAGACCTAGGTTTGACGGTTCACTTAACCCTATCTGATCGGGGCTCAAGATAGAAGAATACAATCACACGGTAGCTGCACCAAGGTTCACATCATGCTCTGATGGGTTCACCATATACTGCTAGTGTTCCTGGTGGATTTGGGACAATAGAATGATTAAGATACGATCATTCCTATGCTGTCGGAGACTCAGAAAGTCTGATCTCATCGAGATTTGCGATGATCTATTTGATAGTATCAATTAATATTCCATCCATACAGAATCTGAACTCTGGTCACACATAATGGTTAAGTCTGCTGATTGCATTCTTGATACTGATCTAGTCAATTGATCATTGATATCAATTAGTCCAGAAATCGTGCTAGCACCGTTGAACCTAATGTTCTTCTTATTATCATAATATTGTCTGACTCAAGCCAAAGGATTTGGCTCATCAGAGCCTTCATATGGTCTGATGGAGGTTGTCCAGAGATAGGTTGTCTTATTTGTAGACATTACCTACCATTTTGGTCACCGCCCATTTCTTTGTTCTTTGACTTTTGTCAAAGTCTAACCTTTGACTGGTCAACATTGACCATTACACCCTTGACTTTTGCCCATGTCATCATATTAGAGAGCCTAGTGGGGCTATCCGCAAACACGCAAGGAAAGAGGCCACGCCAAGGTGGCGTGAGCCCAATAGGAGGCGTCAGGAGTCCTTGTTGGACAAGACTCCACCTCCTTTTGGATTCATCAAGTCAATAAGAATCCGTTTGACTGTCTTAGGCGCCCTCTAAGGAGATATCAGGGATCTTATTCCACAATCAATTTAGATCTGATTCGCAAAGGTTGTGATGGTTGAAGGAAGAAGGATTGATCACAAGAGGTCTATAAATAAGACCCTCCCAACCCTAATCCAATGCTATTAGACACACTCCCAAGGCTGCCTCTCCCCTCCTCTCACATGCCATTCTCTCCCCCTGCTCTCACCCAAAAGGTGTTTGGACTGTTGTGCGATTCAGATCAAGAAAAGCGATCAAAAGCAGAAGCTCGCTGCTGCAAAAGACGACTGCAGTTCTTCAAAAGAGTTTGAAAGATCCCTCCCAAAAATCAAGTCCAGATCTAATTTTGGAG
>QRFJ01001681.1:330175-392322 GCA_006176705.1 Cocos nucifera | reverse complement strand
AATAACTCATCAAAGACTGAATCAGTGTGAGTAGCTCCCAATTAAAGACCATCGATCGAAGCTACCAGACTTACCATAGACATCAACTAATTAATTAGTTTTGATTGAATCAACCTAATATTTCGGGCTAGATCGCTTAGCCAAGAATCAAGTCCATTTTAATTCTCGTTAAAGATATGGACTTAACCAACTACAACTATTGTAATTGATCTATAAAAATTTTGATCTAATCTAAGATAATTATTGATTAGATTTAGTTAATTCTCTAATTAAGTTCATTCTTTAATCTAATTTTAGGTCTAATCCAATTAATGGACTTAATTTACTCTAATCCAGTAACCCAAATTTTGTGATTTGTGTCTTAGGACCTATTTGGCCAAGCTATGAAAATCAACTTCTTTTAAAATTATTTTTTTTAAATGGAATTTCAGAAAAGTATTGTGAGAGAAAAATAATTTATATTTGATAAAATAATTTGATAAGTACTTTTATCAATATTTGAAAAGCAGTTTGTGTTTGGCAAATCTTTCAAAAAAAAATACTTTTAACTATCAAATTATGAAAAAAGGCATGTATAGACTTACTTTATAATTAATATTTTTTAAATAAATAAATAATTTTAAATATTTATAATAATTAATTTTAATTTAATTTTTATTTTTTATTTAATTAAAATAAAAAAAAAAAATAATAAAAAATATATTAAAATTTTAATCAATATAAATACAATTGAACCAAAGATAATATATATTGAATATTTTACATAATTTTTATACGATAATATGCATGTATCAAAATACATCATTCACTAAATAATGGAAGGATTAGGTGAAAATAAATAAGGATAGTTATGATAAATAATGATTTTGAGTAAGAATATTTTTATCTTAAAAAATTAATTTTTTGCTTCTACTTCTGCTTTCAAGAAGATGCTCCAATTTTTTACTTTCTCTTTGCAGCAGAAAAACTACTTCTGCTACTACTCAAAAGTAGATTATCTTGTAAAATAAGCTTGATCAAATATTTTATTTTTTTTAAATAAGTACTTTTGAAAAAAAATACTTTTTTCTTCCTAAAAACTTGGCCAAATAGGCCCTTAGAATCTTCAATTCATAATCCTAGATCCTAAACAAACAACTCCTAATTTTTAATTAAATTTTGGACTAAGGATTGGAATTCGATATTTTGAAAATAATTTTCATGTTTGTAAAATATTTTTATAATATGATTTTACCAATCAAGTTGCATGTTTTATTCATAATCAATATGCAAATAACAAATAATAGAAACATAAATCTATTTTAGATCTAATCTAAACATATTCATGGTTATATACATCTATTTGAAATAATTTTAATTTTAAATAATCATAAATTATCTTAGATTAGATCTAACATATTTATGATCATAAAAATTAGATTGAAATATTTTTAATTAAATTATAAAATATTTTAAATCTAATCTAAAATTTTATGATTAGAATTTAGATCAATACGTACTAGGACTATTAGATATATGTGCCCTAGAAGTCAAAATTGGCTGACACTTGTAATACACCTCTTGGGGCAAAATTATAATTTTGACTATAATCAATAAAATGGATTATTTTCTATCATATGTGTGTATTTAGTATCTGTGATACATCCTTTGAGTTAATGATAATGATAATTCATATTTTCAAGAGTTAAAAATTTAAGACATGAATAATCATTATCAACTCATAAAATGCTTCCGACCATAGGATCATCATGAGGATGGTGATTGATCCAGAAAGTTGGTGTATAATCGCTTCTTTTTAGTAGATGAGTCTTGAGTCTATGGTGTGGAAACATCGAAGCGAGAGTACAGATACTCATTAGAGAATGAGGGCACTGAGCATGACCACCTCAAGTAGTCATTAGGAAGTGTACCTTTTCGTCAATGACTGACTTGATGCTATAGTGGTGTGTCTGGTTCTTTGATCTGAGGTGCATCGGCAGTTCACCTTGAGGGTGTTATAGTTTGACTACACCATAACTCGATCTCCTAGCCATTCAAAATCCTAAGATGAGTTATTGGCATATCCCTCCCGCCGATCTTACTTACCTGACCTTCTCGATGAAGTTATGTTTTGATCAGATCACTTGATAATTCAAGCTGATCCATGTCAGCTAGGTAAATCAGTGTGATTGATTTAGGTGCTCCTAGACTAACCGATCTAATAGTCTCCCTTAATCTGACTTAGTGAAGTCAGGGGAGGATCATGATTAGCTGGTTCATTTGACTCACTTCTCTTAAAATAAATTAATCAAATCTTCTAAAATTATTAGGTCCTTAAAAATAAAATAGTTATGGAGATAACTAGATCATAGCCTCCCATTAAATGAATGATAATAGGTTTATTAGTTAGATAATCATTGGAGGCCCAAAGGCCTGGTGCTTATCGGCTAATGGAATTATCATTCATAATATGATTTTTTGATCGTGTCTCTCTAAATGGTGATTAGGTTGATCAACTAAAGTTGGGCTTAATCATTCATTGGTTAGATGGACCAAGTATGGTCATGTTAATAGTTGGATCTAATCGGACCTTTTCAGTGGAGGCCAAAGTCTACTGATTAGGGACTGGAGCAAAATAGAATTACTAGAAGTTGTTTAGAAAAATAATTAGTTATGAACCTACTCTTAGATGTACATGGGTTGATCGATCAAAGTTGAGCTTGTGTGCAGTCTATGTAGATTCTAGCACCTACTAAGAAATTAGGATAATTCCTTGAATTTGATGTAGAGACTACCAATTTGAATAAAATAGTGGGAGAATATTTTGATTAAAGTCTAAATATTTAGGTGTAATAAATTATTTACTGATTAGATCTTGATTTTTCTTTTTGCAGTTATGGCTACTATCTTGTTGCTCTAGTCATTATTGGATAATGACAAGTTGGTGGGACCCAACTTCGGTAGCTGGTACCAAAAGTTGAAGATTATTCTTGGGCATGAATGGATTTTGTACGTTTTGATAGATCTAGAACCTAAGGAGCCAACCCAGAATGTATATGGCATGGTCAGAGACACTTATCAAAAGTGGCTCAATGATCAAACCATGGTACGTTGCATCATGCTGGAGGCTATGAGCAATGAGTTCAATCACAGGTTTGAGTCAACTCAGCCAAAAGACATGCTTCAAATGTTGAACGAGTCTTCTAGCACACCTGATGATGTTGAGAGATATAAGACTAGTTCTAGCATTAGGGATCACGAAACTTGCATTTAAATCTCATTCCATTGTTCTTAGTGATTGTCATTTTTGTCCTAGTTTTTTATTGAATATCATTTCTATAGGCTTTTTGGTCAAAAATAATTATAAAATTTTAATAAAAAATTTATGATGTTATTTTGAATGGTGTTACAATCTTTTTTGGATATTTGAGTAGTGATATTTATAAAATATCACAATCTGTTAATGTAGTCTACTCCATAGGCAAGCACCCTAGATTAGATAATATGTGTGATATCTACTTATGGCACTATAAGCTAGGTCATATCAACAAGAATAGAAAAAATAAGTTGACTCAAGAGAAAATTCTCAAAGTTAGTGATTGTAAATCACTTCCAACTTGTGAGTCTTATCTTTTTGAAAAAATAACCAAGTGACCTTTTATTAAAAAAGGTAAAAGAGCCACTGAGCTCTTAAATCTAGTACATACTAATGTATGTGGACCCATTAGCATAAATGCTATAGCTGGATATTTCTACTTCATCACTTTCACAGATGACTTATCCAGGTATGGGTATGTCCATCTGATGAAACATAAATCAAATTCATTTAAAATGTTCAAATGATTCCAAAGTGAAGTTGAAAAAAAACTAGGAAGAGTATTAAAACTCTTTGGTCTGATCGAGGAGGTGAATACCTTTCTGATGAGTTTTTCATATATCTAGGAGAGAATGAGATTCTCTCCCAATAGACTTCTTTAGGGACACCACAACATAATGGTATGTCTGAAAGAAGAAATCGAACTCTATTAGACATGATTCGATCTATGATGGATTTTGCCAGCCTGTCGATATCCTTTTGAGGATACGCACTCGAATCGGCTTGCTATCTTCTAAATAGGATTTTGAGTAAGTCTATAGATTCAATTTTATATGAGATATGAATAGGGCATAAGCTAGTACTCTCACATCTTAGGATCTGGGAGTGCCCAGCTTATGTCAAACATTTAATAACAAACAAACTTGACCAAGATTTGACAAGTGCACATTAATAGGATACCCAAAAGAAATCAAAGGATATTACTTCTATCATGCTAATGAATAAAAGATGTTTGTCAATCTTAAGGCAATCATTTTAAAAAAGAAGTTTCTTGGTGAAGGAATTATTATCTCTAAGGTTGAACTTGAGAAAGTTCAATAGATAAAAAAATTGATATAGTTAGCTGAACTAGAACTAGATTTGATTAGATCAAACCTAAAGCCTAGTATATCTGCATCGTTAAGAGGATCCAGTAGAATACCGCATCAATCGGATAGATACTATAATTTCTTGGTCTAAGATGGTGATTTCAACTTACTCGATGAGAACGATGAGGATTCGATCACCTATATGGATGCTATGTAGAGATTTGATTTTGAAAAATGGCTTGAGGCCATGAAATCCAAGATGAAATCTATGAAGATCAATGATGTATGGACATTGGTTGACCCACCTAAAGGGGTTAAATTCATTAGGTATAAATGGATTTTTAAAAGAAAGAGGGGCACGGATGGAAAGTTAAACACCTATAAAGCCCATCTGATTATCAAAGGATATCATCAACATTATGGCATTGACTATGACAAGACATTCTCTCCTATAGCAATGCTTAAATCCATTCGGATTATGCTTGTGATAGGTGCCCATCTGGACTATGAGATCTAGTAGATGGCTGGAAAGATAGCTTTTCTTAATAGAGAGCTGATTGAAAAGATGTATATGATACAACCTGAAGGATTCACATCCATAGATGAGTCCAAAGTGTGCAAGCTTCAGAGATCCATTTATGGATTGAAGCAGGCATCTCAGAGTTGAAATATGTATTTTGATAAGGTAATCAAAACATATGGCTTCATTAAGAACGAAAAAGAGTCCTGCATATACAAGGAGACAAATGATCCGATAGTTGTATTTCTTATTCTATATGTGAATTACATTCTCTTAATCGAGAATGACGTTCTTGCACTACAAGAAATAAAAGTATGTTTGTCATCTCAATTTTTCATGAAGGACTTGGGTGAAGCATCTTACATCCTAAGAATGAAGATCTATAGGAATAGATCTAAGAGGATGCTTAGATTATCCCAGTCCACGTATATAGATACTGTGCTGAAGAGATTTAGCATGGAGAATTTCAAGAAAGGCTATCTTTCAATAGGCCATGAAATTATTATCTCTAAAAAGGGTTGTCCAACAACTCTTGAAGAAAGAGAGCGTATAAGTAGAATTCTAAATACTTCAACAGTTAGATCTATCATGTACACCATGATATATACGAGACTAGATATGGTATACTTACTAAGAGTAGTGAGTAGATGTCAGCCTGATTCGAATGAGAACCACTGGAAGACTGTAAGGACAATCCTTAAGTATTTGAAAAATACTAAGGTCTAATAACTCATATATGGAGATACTAACTTTAAAACTTATGGGATATATTGATTCTAGTTTTAGTCAGATTAAAATGACAACAAGAGAATGTCGGATCATGTTTTTATCCTAAATAGAAGAGCAAGATGGGATTGACCACTCCAAGAGTTTGGAGATAATGCATCATTGTATTTTAATTTAGCAAAATCTTGACGAGGATAATCCATGAGATGAATTTGATATTTTAAAATATAATATGGATGACTTATTCAGGATTGATAGTTAAACCTTGAGTCATCCTATGAGCATTTATGGTCAAGGAGATGAATTATACGAAAATCATATCCATATGGGTTCTAAGAGTGTTGCTTTATACATTCGACCTATTCGATCATTGGGTACCATTGCTAGATGGTAACTTTGATTGGTATAAAAATTTATTCTTATACTACTAACTTAGGTTCAAACCTATGGGATCACACATATTAGAGGTGTTGATCTAATCTAATAATTGATCAACAATAAAGAATGATTTTAGAGTCAAACAATCAATACGATTGCTGTTTGACCTAATGCAAGTATTGCAGGAGGATCGATTAGCAATCGAATTGCTAATTAACTTAATTTAATTAAGTAATTAGGCTGAGATCAAGTCTAATTAAATATGATTAAATTAGATTTGATTTGGGCTTGATTGGATTAAGTCCAATTGGTTTATTGAATAAGCTAATTATAAGGAAGAATAATTTCTAGTTGAACTAGGACTTGAGTGCATCTAATTTTTAATTTGATTAAAAAATTAAATTAAAATTAAATTAGATTTAATATAATATAATTAAATTTTTAATTGGATTAGGAACACCATTAATTAGTTTGTATCAAGATCTATTTTAATTAGGCTAAAGATTTGGTTTGACCAATCAAAGCATGAAGTCCTAGTTAGACTAGGACTCCTTCCTTGCACCACCTTCCCTTTCTCCACACCTTTTTCATTGATTTTTTTATAGAAAATCTGTTTTATAAAAATATTCCATGCCTATCCTTGCCCCTATATCCTTCTTAGATGGTTTGTGGTTTTGGATTTGATCAAAACTAAGAAGCAGTGACGATCTAGACTGTATTTGATAGAGTTTGGACAAATCCAAAACTCTTATTCATTATGATGCCAATTAATCTGATTTTTTTCTAAATTTTTTGTGGGAGAAATAGGATTTAATTATGCATAAAATATTTGGAATACATACCAAAAGAGTTCGAGGAGGTGCCCAAGAGTTGGGCGCCCCAATGCTTGTTCTATTTGGACTCTCTATCTAGGTATTTGACCTGGACAAGGACTCTTCTCTAACTCTCTATTTAAAGGGTGTTAACCCATGAAATTTTAAGAGGTTTTAGATCTAGGAGAGAGGGCTTGGGTGTGGAGACCTTGGGCATATCAGGGTTGAGGGAGTGGGATTTTATAAAGGCATAAATTGTTGTGCCTAGGTGAGAGGAAAGGGCTTAGAGAAGAAGGATCTTCTCTAGGGTTTTTATTTCAGATTTTCTTTCATCAATTTTTGAGAGAAGAACATGGGAAGAAGGCTTTTTCTAGATCCTCCCTACTCTTTCTTTGGTCCTTAAAGAGTTCAAGTCAATTGAAGAAGGATATTTGGATCAATAGTCGATGAAGCATCAGCGCAGTGCTAGCACATTATGCTGATTTTTGGATTGCTGGACTTCAGATCATAATCGAGCCTTTATGTAGACTTTTCATAGAGGCCAGACATGTGTGTGGCTCAAAGCGACAACCTCAGTCTTAGATAAGCAAGTTGAGATCCCAACTTTTGAAAGATAAGAAAGATTCGATCTCTTTCTCCCACTAGATCAGATCTAGTTTTTCTATTTAATGTTGATATCATTAACATCATGGTTTTGTATTTTACTTAATTTTTAAATTTATATGCATGCTTTAATAATATCATTAGATCCTAGATCTAGGATTTATTTTCATATTTCATAGATTAATTGAAAAAATCTATAGCTTCCGCTATTCTAATTTTGAAATGTTTTAAAATACATGCAAGAAATCCTAGGTTTTTCCTTCATCATAGAGACTCCAATTCTTAAGGTAGCATGATTGGGTTCATTCTCACCAGCCCAAATGAGGTTATGACTGAATATGCATTACAGATCAATTTCAACATCTTGAATAACATAGCTGAGCATAAGGCATTGATTACTGGCCTTAATATTGCCAGGAAGCTTGGGATGGAACAACTCAGAGCCTTCACCGACTCCCAATTGATCACCCACCATGTTCAGGGAGAGTATGAGGCTCGAGAGCCAATAATGATTAAGTATCTACAAAGAATCAAGGAGCTGACCTCAGCTTTTAAGAAGTTTGAAGTTTAGCAAATATCAAGGACTGAGAATGCCCAAGTAGATACGCTATCCTGACTAGTGACTTTGGGGGGCATCGAACCTAATCAAAAGGTTCTCATTGAGCACTTGAAAAGATCCAGCATTAAAGGTCCACTTGTGGTCATGTAGGTTGACCATGAGCCAAGTTGGATAGACTTGCTCATGAGTTATCTCACTAGTAGTGTCCTCCCTCAAAACCCTACGAAAGCTCAAAAGATCAAGCAGCAAGCCCAATGTACATCCTCCTCGAAGGAAAGCAACACAAAAGCTCATACACCCTCCCTCTGCTCAAATGCCTTTCGCCCTTTGAAGTCGACTATGCTCTTTAGGAGGCACATGAAGGAATTTGTCAGAATCATCAAGGAGAAAAATCACCGACCTACAAAGTACTTCAATAAGGATACTACTAGCCGACCTTATAGCAAGATGCCACTAAGTTTGTCAAGAAGTACGATCGATGTCAAAGGTATGCCAATATTCAGTGTCAACCTATAGCTGAGGTCACACCAATCTTTGCACCCTAGCCATTTGTTTAGTGGAGAATTGACATCCTCCGTCCCTTCCCATAGGTGACCCAACAAAGATAGTTTCCTATTATCATCATCGACATTTTTATGAAGTGAGTCAAAGCCGAGCCTCTGGTGCAAATTACTGAGAAGAAGATCTGAAAGTCAATCATGTGCTGATTCAGACTTTCTCATGCCATTATCACCAACAATGGATGGTAATTTAATAACCTAAAATTCAAGAAGTTCTGCTCGGAGCTCCACATCAACCATAGGCTCACCTCAGTTGGATACTTGCAATCTAATGGAGAAGCCAAGGTAACTAACTGAACTATTTTACAGGATTTAAAGAAGAAGCTAAGTCAAGCCAAAGGACTTTGGCTAGAGGAGCTTTATAGCATCTTTTAGGTCTATCAAACCACACCTCAAGTTCTGATTAGAGAAATATCCTTTAGCCTTGCCTTTAGCATTGAGGCAGTTATTTAGATCGAGATCAGCTTTCCATCAACTCTGGTGGAGAACTACATCAAACAAGCCAATTTCGATCAACTATGAGCGAATTTTGATCTACTAAGGAGACGAATGAATGAGCTCAGATCAAAATAGCTCCGTATCAATAGTGGATAGCTCACTACCATAGTGCCAAGGTCAAATTGAATGTCTTTCAATTTGGGGCCCTCATGCTTTGGCACCTGAGGTGTCTAAGCCCATCGAGCAGGTAAGCTATCTCCTAACTAAGATGGCCCATATTTGATCTCGGAGGTCATCCAATCAGAAGTCCATAGGCTAAAAGAGCTTGATAGCAAGGCCATACCCCAAACTTGGAATGCCAAAAACCTAAGGATGCATCATCAATAAGCTTCTAAGACTATAATATTGCAAAATCAATAAAATATACATTGCTTTTCTCAATTTTCTTTTAGAAAAATCTTCCAGAGTATAAGGAATCGGATCAAACCGATCTAAAGACACCTCGAGACTAGGGGAACCTCAAGGGGAGAGACTGGAGATCCATTTGTCATTAGAAGACATCTGGGCTCTAGCCTGGATCTCCATCGAGCCAGCACACTAACACCTTGAAGATATTTCAGCTCTGGCTAGGACCATCAAAAATATGCTTGGCTAATAACTGGCATGTGAGAATCCTAGACCTCCACCAAGCTGGCATATTGGAATCTTGGAGATATCCTAGCTTTAGTTGGGACCTTCAAAAACATGCTTGGCTGATAACCAGCATGGGAGACACCCAGACTCCAATGTAGATCTCCACTAAGTTAGTGATCGGCATGTTAAAGATATCGCGGCTCTGACTAGGACATCCAAAAACATGTTTGGCTGATAATTGGCATGAGAGACACCTGGGCTCTAACTTGGACCTTTACCATGTTGGTATATATACCGACACCATGGAGATATCCTGGCTCTGATTGGGACCTTCGATCTTAAGAATCGATGACTGCCTTGGATCCGACATTAGGTCCAGGTAATGTCCAAAGGCAATGCATGATCACATGAAGGCCCTAGCTCTAGCTATAAGATCGACCTTAGGTAGATCGAACGAGGACTACTTCGACCAACCTATCATACCTACATTGATGATCAACCCCTAAAGGCTAATGTGAACCCTAACTTCATCCTGAACTCAAGTTCACCTCAACGATCGACCTTAAAATGGCTAAACTTGATTTCGGTTCTCTTTTAGACCAAAATTTGCTTCAATTATTTATTGAGAATTTGTTTATAATCTCAAAAACTTAAGCATTTCAAACAGCAAAGGAGCAAAACAATAATAAAGTACAAAAATAAGATTTTTTTAATTCAAAAAGATTATGTTACATTCACCTCAATTACAAATCTAAGGTACAAAACTTTTTTTTTGAAAAAAAGATACAAACTTGAGAAGCCACAACCTTGACTTCGAACTCAGAGATTGCTCTGAGAAGATCCTTGGCTATTAGGCCTTTTCTTAATCCAGAGCTTTGCAACCCATGAAACTATGATTTCAACATGTGCAAGGGTGGTCGGCATCATCTTTTCTCACTACACTAGATTGGAGTTAAGGCTCATAGTTGATAATTTGCAGGAACATCAATTAGGGCAATAGGCTCAGTGGCTAGTATCACGTTTGAAGCTGGATCGATATTTGCTCCACCAACCTTAGCCTCATCCTCTAGATTCATCTCCAATAATGCTGCCAAGGTAGGAGCAACACCTACCCTACCATCCTCTACCTCGTCAACTTGGGGTGTCGCCGAAAGAGTGATGCCAGCATTCATGCCATCTTTCTCAACCTCATCTTCACTCTCCTTAGGGTTCAGATAGCCTACATTGACTTCTAGGAAGAGCCAAGCCACCTGAACCTTACAGAGGTTGAAGCCCATGATGAAGGTAGATGTGGAGCTCTCTACGATCTCTGCCTCGAATGCCTACGAGGCTTTATACTCCACCATAGCTTGGAGCTTGGCCTCAGCTATAGCTGATGACTTCTCCTCGATAGCCTTCTCCTTGCTTGCCATAAGTTCCGCCTTAGCCACCTTGTGAGCTGCTATGGCCGTCGTTAGTTCCCTCTCTAGTTTGGCAAGCTTGTTCCGTTAGATGTCAGTCACCATCCTTTTATAAGCAACCTTCTCCTTGAAGATCCCCATCTTGTCGTAAGCCTCTTGAAGCTCGGACAAGGCCTGAAAGGCCTTCACCTCAACATCTAGGGCTCAACCCTTGGTAGCCCATACCTCATCCTGCAACTCCGGCCTCAGATTGCAGAAGTTCAAAATTCCTTCACTGAGCATAGCAAAGTTATGGAGAAGTTGTAAAGGGAAAAAAGTGAAATGTCAAAATCATAGAGGTTGAAAAAGATTAGACTCAAAAAAAGTGGGGAAAGAAAAGGGAGAAAACTTACTGCAAGGAGCTTGGAGAAGCCCGAGCTCACGATCTCCTCCACACCGTGGGTCTTGCTTATTGACCAATCCACCAGCAATAGAATCATCTACATTAGCTCCCAGATGGGCTGAACATCCATAAGTCAAAAGTCATCTTTGGACCACCTTCATCAAAGTAAGAAGATCCTCTTTGGTTCTGCACGAGGAGGGCCCATCTCTGATCCATACTGTGGAAGAGCCTAGGATGAAAGGAGATAGTGCAGCCCTCAATGCTGGAGCCAGCATCAAAAGAGGAGAGGGGCCATGGCATGTTGCTGGGCCTTGAGCATGAACCCTCTTTGGGGAGGCTAGTGAAGCCGAACTCAGCAGTGCTGTGGGTACGACCTCTGGCTTGTTATCGACCTCCAATGGCTCATTATTGAAAGCTCCCGAGGTTGGTGCCAGCTCGGGTGGAGGAACAACCACCCGTTGCTTCTTCGATGTTGAAGCTTCACCACTAGAAGAGCTCGACCTCTTCTTCAAGGTAGATTGCAATGACTCCAAGGTCGGCCTCATCACTACAACAACCAATAAAAAGTTAGTGTTCTACCAAATAAGAAAGTAAAACCAATAAACTAAAGAATAAGTCAAGAAGATCAATCATATCTAGAGAACTGATCGAGTTGACACCGGCATCATACAAAGCCTACTCGAACAGGAGCTCCTTCAATGGAGAAGTCTCTATATACCATAGTTTGTGAAGATGCTCTTTGTCCTCGGAGAGTGGCTCAGTATACTTATCTAGGAGGTTCATGGGTGCCTCTAGATCTAGTTGAAGCCCCATAGAAGATCAGAGAAGATGAAGAAGAAATGGCATTTTCAGTCATGGATAAATGAAGGCAACCCATAATAAAGCGATAGCCCCTACGAGGAGTAAAGTACTACCAGCCTTTACTTCAAGGTCCCTCTTCAAAGTGAAGAATGCTCGAAACAACTAACATCTTGGATCGGTCTCAATCATGACACAAAGAATAATAAAAGCTACAATTATTTGAACACCATTTGGATTAATCTAGGTAGGGATGAGTCGATAAAAGTCAAGAAGATTGAAAATAAAAGTCCAACTTGAAAAGAATTCTCATAAATCGTGAGCTGCCCCTTAGGAGCATCAGTCATCCGACGAGCCAACTAGGTAGTTCCAGTCGAAACTGGTCAGAAAATTGATACTGAGCCTAGATCTTCTCTAGGTCAGACTCAATAAGGGTAGATCTCTCCACTTTCAGCCCATGCTAAGGGGCATCCAAATCAGACAATTCAGACTAAGTTGAAGGTTTGAAGCAACAAAGCTAACCTGAGAAGGGACCAACCAAGAGCCCTAGCCAGCCTGAAGGTTTTCACGCCAGGTTTCACCACCATCGGATTCCATTTTGATCGAAGAAAAGATAAAAAGAGGAAGAAAATGCAAGAAAAATGGAGGACCAATGTGGGAAAATAGAATCAACAGAGGACCAAAAGGGTGAAATCCCAAAACAGCTATCGAAAAAACTAAAAAGGTACATGAAAGAAAGAAGCAACTAAGGAAGGCCCAACGAACAATTGACAGCAGCCTCGAAGGTGATCATCGAAAGTCCTGCAAATGGTAGACGATGGTGGAGAAACCTCTTAGCGGCTACAAAAGCTGAACGTCTGGAGAAGAAATAATGGAAGGAATTTAACAAGTGAAGGGGAGCTGGTATTTGTAGCCACATCTATGGCCTAGATCAACCCGATGGTTTAATGCATCCACTTGAGATGTTGATATATGTCGGCCTCCAATCAGCATGGTAATTCATAATGATTATGAAAAATGTGCGTCTACCACTGTCAGCCCTTGGTACAACATAGTGGCAACCAAAGGATCCTCATAATCGAATGTTTTAAATGATCCCAGTGCACTACCTCAGTTCCTACGTACACTTCCATAACTATGGTGTTTCAACCAAAGTGTCACTTTGTGAGCTAGAGCTCGAGACATTCTACATAGCAATAGCAGCACGTCTTATTGTGAACCCGAAGTTAGCCTCGGATATGTACGACAATTGAAAAACAGCTCCCTCAACAAATTACATCCATCATCCAAAGTACGCAAGCTACTTTAGACTCGGGAGTGTGGGGCAAGTATTCATATATGAGTCATTTTTCTCCAAGTGGAGCACTTTGACTTAAGGCCGAGACAACCTGAGCCACATCATAAGTTCGACTCGGAGGAAATATTATAAGCTAATGACACCAGGTGACAACCGATCTCATCACCAACTAAACATTGATCTAGCAGATATCGACTCCAGTTTAGCAAAAACCGATCCGGACATCGATCAATACTGTCTTAAGGATTATAACCTCTTATACATTCAACTATCTTTGGATTCAAACCAAGGATGCATCCCACCATGCCGACCTCAAGCCACCAGCCATCTTAACAAGCGGGTTAGGCCATCAGAATCTTCTAATAATTTCTGGAATGTGGACAACTGGCACCCATGATTTGTATATTAGCGGACATATTTTCTATCCTAATGGCCTATCCAATTAAGGCCTAACAATATACAATATTAGGACCGAATGGTCTATTAGATTTAGGTGTAATGGCCTACATTTTTGTCTCTATATAAAAGGATATCAGGGGACCTTAAGATAAGCAAGCAAATATGCCCATAAAAAATAGTATCTACACTCTCTCCTCATTTTTTCTTTTCTTTCTTTCTTGTTTTCAAGCTCCAGCTAATTTAAGCATCGGAGGATCCTCCACGAAGCACTTCCAACATGTACGGACTTCCATTGTAGGTTTCTGCTAGAGGAAGCGTCTCTTCAACCATATCCAAACTTCATATTGGTTGGTGGGCTTGCAGCAACCGGCAAAAGTGTCAATTAACAAAGCTAGTGAAATCTTTTGGTGGATTTACAATGGGATCTAAATTCAAAACCACCACCATCAAAGTTTGTGGGTTCGCGCTATTTTAGGATGATCACCTCCCATCATTTACATGCTTCTTTTACACACCAAAAAGACAGCAAAAGTGAAAAAAATAAAAATAAAAATAAAAAAAAGCCGAAGAAGAAAGAATGGCTGGATGATATATATATATATATATATATATATATATATAGAGAGAGAGAGAGAGAGAGAGTCAAAGCTTCAGATAACAAGAATGACTCTGAAAACTAGCACACTGAGACGGTTTTTTTTTTTTTTTTTTTTCATATGTCTTGGCCAAGCACAACATCAAGACGAGTTAAAACTTGCATGACCTTTTCGCATGGCTTATGATAAGATGCCAAGCAGTAAAATGTCTAACACAAGCCATTCAAAACTAAACTCATTATGTTGGCATCCCTCTCCATACAGAGATGGTCCAAGAACTTTGAGTGATGGCATCTTTATTGTACTTCTTGAAAAAAATTAATTAGTATGCACGAATAAAAAGAATAAAATAACAAAATTATATATTTATATTTTTTTGCTATGGTCAATAAAGGATCGCAACCCAGTATCCGCTCGCTTTCTTCTTGTGTTCTAACTTTTAAAGAATGCTTCGCCTTGTCGGTTCCTAAAAGCAAATTTTGACTAACATAAAGCTTGGAGATTTGGCAAGCCATGTGCATCGTGCACGTAATTTAAGAAGCCTAAGAGACGTGAGAAGCACACCATTGACAATGCGGTGGCCATGCAATCAGTACTCTGTCACTACCTAATTGGCCCCATGGGTTATTTACATGAAGGATTTCCCATGGCTTTTTTTTTTTTTTCTTCTCTCTCTTTATAAAACAAGGATCATGGTCCTTTCAAATGGGATCCCTGCCTTTTGGGTTCGGGACAAGAAAGAGGCAAGCAGGCAGAGAGCCCTCTCTAACCATCTCCACAAATGTCCCCATAGCTTTGGAATTTTTGTCCAAGATTGAGGGGACTGGGCCCCTCCTCCCATTCCCTCTTGCAGCCCGCCCCAATACCTATGCACCATCCAACCTCCTCTTTGTTCCGAATGCCATCAGTTATAATCCCGGAATGCACATAGCCAGTGGTGTCTTCTTTTGGAGCAAAAGCAGTGGTGTCTTCTCATCTGTATCTAATCTGCTTGTGTGTGGGAAAATTGGCACAGCTGATATTCCCGGTACATTGCCATGGCCCATGGTTTTCCTTCCTGCAGTGGGGATGGTATTTAATGAACATGCATGTATGTGTGTGTGTGTGTATCATGATTGGATTAGGTAGATCCAAGATTAGCATCGTCGAGTTGAATCTATATATGTTTAAAAAAATGTTGGTCATGCAGTTCTCATACAGCAATCCTACCCATATATATATATATATATATATATATATATATATATATATATATATATATATATATATATATATATATATATATATATATATATATATATATATATATATATATATAATAATAAAAAATTCAAAGATCTCCCTCACTTTCCCTCTCTCCCTCTTTCGGTCTCTACTCCCCCCTTCCCGCCTTGGTCCTTGTGAACCTCTCCTTCACCCTCTCCTGAGTCCCGACTCCCTACGAAATACCCCTCCTTCTCGCCTTCCCCTGACCCGGCAATCGTGAACCTCCCTTCACTATCCCCGCCCCCCCGCAAAAACAACACCCCCCCCCCCCCCCACTGCCCTTCTCGCCCTCCTCCGACCACCCATGAAATACCCCCACCCCGCGAAGCACCCCTACGGTCCATCGCAGGGTTGCAGCAGCCCCACCCCCTATGGCTCCCGCTGCCGTCACACCCCCATGCCCCCTGCGGCTCCGCTGGCACCCTTATGGCTCGTTGCGGCATCGCACCGTCCCTACCCCCTGCGGCTCCCCTGGCACCCTCGTAGCCCGCCATACCCCCATGCCTCCTATGGCTCTCCTAGCACCTCCATGGCCTATCGCACCGCCCCACCCCTTGCGGTTGGGGTCCCCCGGCACCCCACGGCCCGTCACACCACCCTGCCCCCTGTGGCTCCCCTAGCACCTCCGCGGCCCATCGCACCCCACGCCCCTTATGGCTCTTCTGACACCCCTTCGAGGCTCCGCTTGTCGCCCCCCTCCCTCTCTTCCTCTCTGTCTCTTGATCTCCCTCTCTTCCTCTCAGTCTCTCCCTCTCTCGATGTCCTCCACTAGCGGCTAGACCCCCCTCTCTCTCTCTCGATCTCGCTTGCTGGCCACCGCAAGCGACCGAACGCCCTCCCCCTCTCTCTCATTCTCTCGGTCTCCCTCTCTCAGTCTCTTCCTCTCTTAGTTTTGGATCTCAAAATCAAGCACAGATAGGGTCCAGGTTTGGTAATTTAAGGCCAAACCTATTGGGTATTCAGATCTGGATCCGGTACCAGTAACTAAGATCGGGTCCAGATCTGGATATCCAAGTTTCGATCCGAACCTGACCCGTTGATAGGTCTAGCTGGATGCATGCTCACATGGCATGTTTGCATGAAAGTTTTGGTATATATTATGCTAGAATAATTGCTAACTAAGAACAGTAATTAAGCAACTATAATATTAAAAATTTATACATATATAATTTTTTTTAAAGTAAAAATAGTAAAGAAAGTTAGATGTGACAAGCCTAACTAAAGCGAGGCATGCAGTTCAATGTTACCCTAAGAATGTATTGTCTCCTATCGTATAAGATTTTCTAGCCAGATACACCCCTAAGGTTCAACCCTCATCGGCTCATCCGAATCCCCGATAAGTATAAATCTCAGAGATACCAATTTCAAGATCTTGTTGTCTTAATAGTGCCCCAAAAACAAGAAAAGAAAAGACTATCGCAGAGATTTGGCTAAGGATAGAAAAGCTCTCAGACTTAGGAATCAAGGAGCGGACAACCCAACAGAGAATTCTATATCAGAAATAATAAGCTTTGAAGCATTTAAATAGACTGTTAATGCATCATAAGGATGCATCTTTTCATCATTTCAAACCATTTTAGTTTAAATGCCTGTTAAAGACATCTCTCCAGGTAAGCCTTCCATTATGGTATCTTTCTGAAAGGTTTTATTGGATTGTGATGCAAAAAAAAAACTCACACATGCGATAGTGATGGCTCGGCTCGGCAAGGCAAGTGCAAGTGTGTGTGGTTCACCTAGCTCATTCCTACAAGCCCAACTAGAAGTAGTTGGCATGAGAATCAATATAAACACTATTATCCCCATGAATTCTTTCACTGTGAGACTATTCATTTTGAGAAAGTTTGTACCTTGCCATAATAGCTATTTCCCTATAATAAAATAAGATGAAATCAAATCATAAAAATTTAGGAAACATTTTTAAGTGCAAGTATGCATAACCTAGTTTAATTTGATGCTCTTATTATCCATTAAAATATTTTATTAATTTTATTTAAAAATCATTAAAATGGCTATCAATCCTCCATAAAGGTATAAAGCTTCGATAAAACATAAAAACATAAAATAAAGAAAACAAGAAATAAATAAGGGACACTAAGCATATTGAGCATAAATGCAGGTATACTAAGACTTGAACAAGCATTTTAGTATTGATCGTGTCTAACCGAAGGAGTATGGTAGTCATCAATTTGACCTTGAACCATTTCTTATACCCGATCATTCACAATCACACACACAATATGAGACAACAAAAAATCTTCAAGTGCAGGTGTGTGCTATTTTGGCCATATGCAATACTTTGATTCTCGTGGAGCAACTAGAAACCATGCCCTAGGTTCCTCGGTCGTAGCCTCATGATGCTCTCATTTAGGTGATGTCTCAAGGGGTACCAAGGTTCGAAAGGTACGTTAGCAATATATATATGCCTTTGACACCATTAAGAGTAAACCAGCCTACTATTACCTTTGAAGTATAGGTCAACATCAGAGGGATGAGAGAAATAAATATTATACTTCACAGGTCAGATCAAGAGTTTCGTTCTTCCTATTGAATCTCTATCATGGGATGTCCAGTCAAAGAGATTGGATATCCATTCTTATGACATTTTCATATGGGCTTTAATCCCATTCTCCTTGATGCATTAATGACTTGGCCTTTGTTTAGCCCTTTAGTTAAATTATCTACCATATTTTGATTTGAATACACAAATAATAGTGTAATAATGCCATTGTCCTTATTTTTCTTTACAGACTCATATCTGATTTGTAAATGTCAGTTCATTTTTTTATTACAATTTTATTGATTTAATAGGTCTAATATTGATCTATTATCACAATGCAAACTTATGGCAGATACAGGTTTAAAAATAAATGGCAATTTAGAAATAATTTTTTTTTATCCATTCTGCTTCTTTGGAAGCAGTATCTAAGGCTATTAATTCAGCCTCCATTATGCTCCTAGCATTAATTGTTTGTTTAGTAGATCTCTAAGTAACAACAACACCGCCAAGTAAAAATATATACTCACATTGTAAGAATCTATTACCCAGTTAGCAATACTATATCATTCAATTATATTAGGAAAATCACTATAAAATAAATAGTAATCAATAATACCTATAAAATACTTAAATACTCCTTCTAGGGCACACCAATGATCTTGGCTAGGATTATTAGTATATCTACTAAGTCTAGATATAGCATATGAAATATCAGGTCTAGTACGATTTGCAATATAAAGTAAAGAACCAATCATTTGTGCATACTTAGATTGCATAACAGGTTCACCATTATTCTTATTAAGATGCATACTCGAATCAAATAGAGTAGAAACATGATTAACATCATAAAGATTAAATTTATTAAGCATCTTTTCTATAGCATGCGATAAGGTTAAAGCAATACCATTACTATTTCTAGTTATTTTCATGTCAAGAATAAAATCTACTTCACCTAAATTTTTTATATCAAAATTTGAACATAAATATTGTTTAACAATATTAGTAACTTTAATTGAACTACAAAATAGCAAAATATCATTTACATATAAACACAAAATTTCATAATTATTTTCAAAATGTTTATAATAAACACATTTATCATATTGATTAACAACAAACCCAAAACTAAGTATAACATTATCAAATTTCTTATACCATCGTTTAGGTACTTGTTTAAGATCATATAAAGACTTAATTAATTTACAAATTTTATGTTCTTGACCTTTAACTATTAATCCTTTAGGTTGTTGCATATAAATTTTTTATTTAAATTATAATTTAAAAATATAGTTTTAACATTCATTTGATGAATAAAAAGATTATAAACTGAAGCATATGCAATCAATGTATGCATAGTAGTAATACGAGCAACAAGAGTATAAGTATTAGAATAATCAATATCTTTTTTTTGAGTAAAACCTTTTACTACTAATCTAGCTTTATACTTGTCAATTGAACTATCAGGTTTTAATTTTTTTTTAAATATCTATATACAACCTATTGCCTTACTACTAGGAGGTAAGTCAGTCAAGATCCAAGTATTATTTTATGGGATAGAATCTATCTCACTTTGGATAGCTTCTTTCCAAAATGGTGCTTCATCAAAAGTCATAGTCTCTATATAAGTCAAAGGTTTACCTTCAACCACATATATAGACAAAGAAGTCATCACCAAAATCTTTTCCTTTTCTAACTCTTTTACTTCTTTGTAGTTCAGGTTCAGGTTGTATAATAGGATCAATAATTCTAGAGCTAGAAGACGAAGAGTTACTAACATGTATCAAAACAATAGAAGAACTAACATATATATGATTTAAATGAAAAAATATCTTCAAAGAAAGTTGCATCTTTTGACTCTATCAAAGTATTATTAGAAATTTCAAAAATACAAGAATTAATAACAAGAAATCTATAAGTATTACTATTCAAAGAATATTTAATAAAGATAGCATCTATAGTCTTAGGACCAATCTTCCTTCTTTTAAGCTCAGGGATACTAACTTTTACTAAACAACCCCAAACCTTAACATAACCTATCCTAGGAGCTCTGTCAAATCAAAATTCATAAGGTGTATTAACTCTTAATTTTTGAGAAACTTTATTTAAAATGAAACAGGCGGACAGGAGGGCTTCCCCCCATAAATTCTCAAAAACTCCTGACTTTAATATCATGGTGTTCACCATGTCAATAAGGGTCTTATGTTTCTGTTCTACCACTCTATTAGACTAAGGTGAATATGGAGTAGTAACTTTATGTTTTATATCATATTCTTTACAAAATAATATGAAGTCATTAGAAGTATACTCACCCCCATGATCAGATCTAATGATCTTAATGTGTTTATCACTCTGATTTTCAGCCTTAGCTTTAAATATCTTAAATTTATCTAGTATACCACATCTTTGAATTTAAGTAAATACATATAATAGTACTTAGAATAATCATCTATAAAGATGACAAAATATCTACTACCATCTCTAGTAGGTATTTTAGTGGAGTCATAAACATTAGAATGAACTAATTCTAATAACTCTGAATTTCTTATAAATTCCTTATGAGGATGTCTAGTTTGTTTACCTTGAACACATACTTCATAGTTCTTAGATAAATCTACTTTACTTGTAGAAACTATATTTAAATACATCATATATTGTAAAGTATGATAATTTACATGTCCTAATCTATCATGCTATAAATTTGAGAATTCAACATTTGAAACAATGGAATGTGAACTTTCATTAATATTGTACAGAATTACATTAAGTTTGTACAAACCATTACATGAATATTTTTTATCAATAAATAATTTTTCATAACTTATAACAAGTTGAGTACTATCAAACATAAGATGATAACCATCATTACACAGCAAAAAACCACTAACTAAATTCTTTCTAATGTCTGGGACATATAATACTTCCTTTAAGGTAATAATCTATCCAGAAGACATCTTCAATATAATTTTTTTAATTCACTTGATAGGCATAGCTGTATGATTTTCTAATGTTACACTTTCCCCGCATTTGTCCTGAAAAGTGATAAACCAGGAAGGATCAAAACAAATATGAGTGTTAGCCCCAGTATCAATCCACCAATCAAAGGAAGAAATAGTGACATTAATAACAGGGTCAGAAATAAACCTTAAATTATTTTCTCCTTCAAGCACATTGACTTGAGGATATGTAGCACCCTATGGATTTATAGAAGGTTCCTTCTTTCGAAAATAGCACTTAAGGGCCAAATGGTTTGTCTTTCCACAAACATAGCGAAACTTGTCCTGTTGATCTTTAGTTCGATTTTGGAACTTAGGATTTTGTCCTTGGCCTTGACCCATTTTTCTTTTCTTGAATTTCTTTCTTATTGCTTGATTTTAAAGTTTTGAGGATTGGAAAGAACTTTAGTTATATTTACTTTAGATCCTCGATCATTCGTAGGTTGAAGTATAGACCTACATTAATCTTCAACTTGAATAGCATTAAGGAGTTCAAAGAAAGACATTGATTTTTGGATCAAACGAAGATAGTTAGAAAAGTCATTCCAGAAGAGTGGGAGAATATGAATGAGAGAAGACACTTTACAATCCTCTAAAAGAATAGTACAAGAAGTTTGAACTTTCCTAAGTAACTCTTGAAACTTATGAAGTTGAGGATTAATTGGTTGACCATCAACAATTTTGAATTTACGGAAAGAAACATTATTGAATCTATCAACTCTAGCATTATCCATGCCAAATTGAGATTCTAGTCCTTTCCATAATTCAATGGTTGTTTTGAATATCAAGAAATTTTCATACAAGATTTTATCAAGAACACTCAAAATCCTATTCCTACAATAGTAATCAATTTCTTCATCAGTATGATTCTTAGATTTAGCAATCTTAATTGAAGATAGGAGGCAAATTGAATCATCATCCTTAATTGAAGATGATGATGATGAAGATTTAGAGTTTATGGAGACTTCAAAAATAGCTAAAACTAGACCTAAAGATGCAAGCCAATATTTTACTTTGGTCTACCAAGTTTTGAATCCATTAGTTCCATCGAACTTTTTAGGTTTAATAGTTAGTGAATCCTCAGATGGTGCCATTGCAAATCTGACTGAAATATAATAATACTAATAAATATAATATCTCAGATAGTAGCAATTATCCCAATTCGTTCTTAGAATGTTATATATTATGCTAGAATAATTGCTAACTCTGAATAGTAATTAAGCAACTATAATATTATAAATTTATACATAAATAATTTTTTTAAAATAAAAATAGTAAAGAAAGTTAGATGTAACAAGCGTGATTAAAGTGAGGCATGCAGTTCAATGTTGCCCTAAGAACGTATTGCCTCCTATCATACATGATTTTCTGGCCAGATACGCCATCAATGTTCAATCCTTGTTGGCTTGTTTGAATCCTCGATGAGTATGAATATCAGACATGTCAATTTCAAGATCTTGTTGTCTTAACAATATCCCAAAAACAAAAAAACAAAAGACCGTATCACATAGATTTGGCTAAGAATGGAAGGGCTCTTAGACTCAGGAATCAGAAAGCAAACAACCCGAGAGAGAATTCTATATCACAAACAAAAGGCTTCAAAGCCTTTAAATAGACTGTTGATGCATCATAAGGACGCATCTTTTCATCATTTCAAATTGTTTTAGTTTAAATGCCCGTTAAAGGCATTTATCCAGGTAAGCCTTCTATTATGGTATCTTTCTGAAAGATTTTATTGGACTGTGGTGCAAAAAGAAAACTCACACACACGACGACAGCGGCCTGCCTCGACGAGGCAAGTGTGAATGCATGCAGTTCACCTAGCCCATTCCCTACAAGCCCAACTAGAAGCAATGGGCATGGGAATCAATATAAACACTATTATCCCCATGAATTCTTTCAATGTGGACTTCATTTTGAGAAGGTTTATACCTTTCCATAATAGCCTTTTCCCACAATAAAATAAGATGAAATCAAATCATAAAAATTTAGGAAACATTTTTAAGTGAAAGTATACATAACCTAGTTTAATTTGATGCTTTATTATCCATTAATTTATATTATTAATTTTATTTAGAAATCATTAAAATGGCTATCAAGTTGGGTCTAACAGTGCTCCTCATCACTCTATGAAACATAAGAACAAAACATGACATCAGGCAAATAATTCAATAGTATGGGCATAAGGTTAATTCCACATGTGAATCATTGTGTACGCATCATACAAACTTGGATGATCATGTTCCTACATCATTTATAGTTGATATAATGCATTTATAGTTGATCATGTTCCTACATCATTTTAGCAAGTAGAATGATGGGTCAAACCTTTCTTCTTAAGAAACACCGGTTTAACTCTTATATACCTTATATGTAATTCGTATCAATTCCACAAGTTATAACACAAACATTTTTTTTTGAAAAGAGTAACCCTCCCCAACAAAACCAAAGATTAGGGGTAAATTATATTTCTGCCTAATAGTTTGAAATTATCTAAGCTTACGTTTGAAGTTTGTGTTTATCCAACACTTTAACTTATAACTTAATAAAACATTAATCAAATCATTAACCTCAAATTTAGGATCCAAATGTCACATCAAAAAATTTCAAAAATAACCAAAATAGCCTCACGTCACATAATAGCCATAAATTTCACGAGGTGTAAGTATAGATCTTACAAACTATTAACTGTAAGTATAATAAACATAAATCCCAGGGGGGTTTTTGAAATTCACAAAAAAAAAAGAAAAAAAAGAAAACAGAAACTTTAAGATGGATATATAAACATCATGAAGACTTGTTATCGTTTAGATCAAAATGTTGTTCTAACACCACAAGATTGCTAACCAATTAGGACAACCATGGAACAATATTGCAGCCAAAATACAAGTCTATTTGAACATCATTTCATCAATTGGGTGTAGGAAGATGCAGAAATTTTGGTAGGAGAATAAGCTGGTGTCCTATACGTATTTCCTGATAACAATAAAAGAATGACAATAATTTTAGATGGACAAAACACTTTATGAAGTTAGATTTTATAAAGAGTCCTAATAATCTGAAGTTTTAAAGACTTTTAATTTCTTATGGGGAAAAGGTTAATTCCATATGTGAATCATTGTGTGCGCATAATACAAACTTGGATGATCTCAGTACGTAGGGGAAAAGTTTGAATTGGTTTTGAGAAAATACAAAAAAAAACAAAGTAAAGAAAAATAAAAATTCTACACAAGTTGATATAATGCAAGTATAGATGATCATGTTCCTATATTAGTTTAGTATAGTAGAATGATTGGTCAAACCTTTATTCTTAAGAAACACCAATTTAACTCTTATATGTCCAGTTTGTAATTCTCATCAATTCCACAAGTTGTTGTAATACACACACACACACACACACACACACACACACACACACACATATATATATATATATATATATATATATATATATATATATATATATATATAAACTACAAGTTACCACCCCCAAATCGAAAATTAAGGGTAAATTATATTTACAGCCAATTGTTTAAAAAATCCAAGCTTATCCTTGAAGTTTATGTTTATCCAACACTTTAAATCAAATTGTTAACCTCATATTTAGGACCCAAATGTCACATCAAAAAATTTCAAAAATAAATAGCCTTATGTGACATAATAGCTATGCGAGGACATAATAAAATATGTATATCATCTTCCCACTCAAGAGCAATTTTGATTTTTCATAGGAGAAAAATGGTTTTACTAACATCATTAATTTAACTAAATATAAGTATAGATTTTACAAACTATTAACTGTAAGTATAATAAATATAAATCTCATGGGAGTTTTCGAAATTCACAAAAAAAAAAAAAAACTTTAAGATGGATGTATAAACGTCATGAAGACTTGTTATCGTTTAGATCAAAATGTTGTTCTAACACCAGAAGATTGCTAACCAATTAGGCACAACCATGGAACAAGATTGCAGCCAAACTACAGGTCTATTTGCTCATCATTTCATCAATCGGGTGTAGGAAGATGCAGAAATTTTGGTACAAGAAT
The DNA here is from genome assembly GCA_006176705.1 of Cocos nucifera. Classification (NCBI taxonomy): domain Eukaryota; kingdom Viridiplantae; phylum Streptophyta; class Magnoliopsida; order Arecales; family Arecaceae; genus Cocos; species Cocos nucifera. The sequence continues at coordinate 367,034 of QRFJ01001681.1, read as the reverse complement.
AAGCCATAGTGTCGTGCATGTATTACCTAATAACAATAAAATAATGATAATAGTTTTAGATGGATAAAACACTTTAAGAAGTTAGATTTTTTAAAGAGTCGTAATAATTTGAAGTTTTAAAAATTTTTAATTTCTTAGGAAGTTTTTAGCCATTGGATGCTTGTACAATGTTAATACGGAGAATTGCATTGTTTTCAGCCATTAGATCCCGTAGCATTGTTTCGTTTCATTCTAAAAAGAAACATATACGGCATTTAGACTCTTATAACTCTACTGGATATGAGAAACCTTGGCTAACAGAACTACTTTTCCTGAGTTATCTCCAGCTATTCTGATAATTTTTTCTTCCTCATTGGGTACGGTTCTTGAGAAAGAAATTTTAGTGTGTTTTTTTTTTTTTTTTGATCAAGCATTGTATCCTAGGATTAGTATTTATAAGTTGTCATCTGCATCAATTGTGAGGAAATAACCATCCTTAAAATAGTTTTGTGAAAACGTCTTGCCTAACAATTTTCTTAACTACATTCTGAATCCTTGTCCATACCACAAGAGCTGGGACCTCTATCACCATTGGTCTTCAAATGAGTGAGATGCTTAATTTAATCTCTACCACAAAGCCTAAGAGGAGGAATTCTTTCAACTTTCAAACTATTCGCTTTTGGCTTGAACAACTAATTGGGTGGGAACTGGAGAGTCCAACAAGATGATTCCTTCTCTCCAATCCATCCTTTCTTTCCTCGAAACAAGAGCTTTCTTTCTTTCCTTAGGAGCTCGAGTGTGAAAAGCTTAAGATGGTCCCTCCTCCATCACATCATTTCATGTTGGGGTCTACCCACCCGGGTGGTTAATACCTTTACACGGGTGTCCTGCTAATAGTCCAGCGAAAGCGAATCTTAGGTTATAGATAGAAAAATGCGGCAAGAGATGAAAGATGCAAAGGGTACTTACCTCAAGGATCCCCCCACTAAGGAGAGGAGGCTCTCAAAGATGGTGAGCTTTCAATTCCCTCCCAGAGAAAGTTTAACGCACTTGTGGTAGTGGTCACGACAAGGAATGGCTCCATCCTTGTTGGTGAGCGTCGCAAAGCAAGCATTTGGCCTGATCGGATAAAGTTATGTTGCTTTGTTCCGGTGAAATGGTTCACTGATTATTTTAATGAATGCTAAGAATGCTCCTAGATTTTTTTGGGCTTGATGTAACTATATATTATCAGCCGAGAATCCTATCAGCCTTAGTGGATGCGTCAAGTATATTTAAAATTGAAGATTTGTACTTTCTAGTCATGGAGTATGAGAATTTGTACTGCCTGGAATTGGCGCATGGAATTTGTGGGGCGAGTTAGTTTAGCATCCGGCATAATGGCTCTCATGATTAATTAATAATTTAATATAATTTCACATACCATGCAGAACGAATAATTTGAATAATTTTATCGCAGGTTCTAATTAAATTACATGCTTGATCCAATTAGACTTGGGTGGTAGAAAGCCAAATTCCAGGTTCCAATCGACAGATAAAGGTGAGCAGGCAGGATGGTATGCCATATTGAGAGAGAGAGAGAGAGAGAGAGAGAGAGAGAGAGAGAGAGAGAGAGAGAGAGAGAGAGTTTTCAACATTTGGTAGAGAGCTTGCCATACTGAGCTTCTACATTTTTTCGTTTGTTCGCTAGTAGCATTCATAATCCAATATACATCGAGCAGATGAGAGGTCCAAAACATACTAATACCCAATAGCTAATCACAAGGAAGGGATGGCCCAGTTAGGCCCTCCTATCGCTATACATCTGAACAGGATGTTGGATGTAAACAAAATATGTTGAAATTGGACCGGGCCACATCTGAGCCAAAAATTCAGCTGGCCCAAACCCGAGCACTCATCCTCCTCGATCGAACCTCCAACATTTGCTACCACCAACCCCAAATTAGAGAATCAGCTGGCTTCGCTCCAACTCAAGTACTAGGACGAAGGCGGAGCAATGGTAGGCATTCTGAATTGGATAGATTCATATTTAAAAGAGACCGACCATAAATCTTTTTAAAATTAACTATTTATTTCTCTGTGATAGATGTTGTAGAAATGTCTATAATTGAGTAAAAAGCTTTATGAACAAATGAATTTGATCAAAAATGGAAGAATTTACATAAGTTATACGTTTCATCACCACTTTGTAAAAAATTCTTAGGTACGAATATATTAGATATCCATGACTCGATTAGTGAAATAGTCTCCCTCTCAAAAAAAAAAATAATATTAACACATAAAGAAAATATTATGTTACGAATGAATAAGATATTGAAGAATTATCTATATATAAGATAATAATTATTGATACAGATCTTTTCTACATAAAAAGAGAATCTTTTGTTACAATAGAATCAGAAATAGTAGGGATCCTCTAAGAATCAAAGTTGATTTGCTTTATAAAAAGAAGATATCAATGAACTTCTATAACATGATTTCATGAGATTCATCTAGGAAGTTCGACGATGGTAAGAAAAGGTGATGTTGCCACCGATGCTACTCAAGGAGGCCGTGGCAATGGTGGGGCTGGTGGTGGTACCAAGTGGCTTAATAGAAGGGTAGGTGAACTAGGCTAATCATAGTAAAAACAAAGATGAGCAATTGACGAACATGAGGATGAGTGACCATTGAATGTGGTGATGTCCGATGAGGGATGAGCTTCAAGAAAGATTGATAATTGGCAATCGGTGAATGGCAATAAGAGACTATCAAATTTGACTTTGAAGTAGCAGTGGAGGCACAGAGATGAGAAATCGAAAGTGAAGAACACTAGGCTTTGATAGAGTTTTGATTTGGGATCGATTAGGATTCTTCAAGAGAAGAAGAGCCTAGCAAACCCATTTTGGAATATGGATAGACCCATTATGGAATTTGGATTAAGCTCAAATGCCTGACTGAGATAGTACAAAACTGAATTGAGATGGGCTCGAACTAGAATTTGGGCTTCATATGAGGATGTCCAAGCTTGGGCTTAGGCTGGGCCCAAGACGGGCCAATGATATACCCAAGCCTGGTCTAGAAAATAATTTGGCTCTATATTTAAATCCAAACTAGACCTAGAATCTTTTAGATATGGCCCATAGCCTGACCCAAAATCGATCTGGCCCAATGGAGTTTGGATCAACTCAAGCATTTCCAGCCCTAGCTTGATCTAATCCAATTTCATATTCGAGTCGACTTTTGTCCCAGATTCAACCCATTAGGTGATGGGGAAGGAGCGATCCATGGAATGGATTTTAGACTCAACATGTCATTTGGGTTGGGTTGAGGTCAAATATAACTCGGATCCTATTCCAAATGTTCAGTTTTCGAAAATCAGATCAAGTTTGTGGTTTATGTGAAGCATCTTGATAAGTGGTAAAAATATACTAATAAAAATATTAAATTATAAAATAAATTAATCTATTTTTTTAGAAATTAATATTTTTATTAATCTTATGCAGGAAAGAAGGCCACCAATGTGAAGATCTTATTTTTCTGGTTTAGATGAAATAAATTTCAGATAAAACGGACTTCGAAGGAGCACAGAATTGAATTTCAAAAAAAAAAAAAAAAAAAACGTCGATGCAACGCTGATGTTAGGATGACGTCAGCATTTTTTGCGGCGCACGATGGACCAAACAGAGGATATTTTGGGCATTTCACATCAAGAAAAGCGCTCTGATTGGCTGAAGAATGTGGCGGTCCACGCAACACCGGGCTCGCGCATGGTCCACAGAGGGTAATTTAGAAATTTTTGCTAATCCAACGGGCGGTTTTCACTGAAACTCGATCGGACGGTCGAAACGAAGGCGTTGATGGATGGCATCCGTAGCTCCCAGTCGAGATCCAACGACTGAGATTCATCCCGACGTTAAACTAAAGATCAGAAGGCTTCTTTCTACGCTATCGGATGGCCCAGATTAAATCTAAAGGTTGATCCAATGGCTGGCATTAAATCCGACTTGATTTAGGTTATTTTAAGAGGTTTTTGAGTGATTTTTGAATCGTTTGATCGACATCTAACGGGCAGAATTACCCAGATCTTAGTTTGAGTTATTTTCGGAGTCTTAAACCTAATTTTTGATGAATTTTAGGAGAAAATCAAACTCTTTATCTATAAAAATCTATGGTTGTCGTGAGAAAAAAAAAATCAAAGAGAGAGACAGAGAGAGATGGAGAGAAAGAGAGAAATAGAAAGAGAGGGAGAAAAAGAGAGAGAGAAAGAGAGATGAGAGAGGTAGAAAGAGAAGAATGATTTATGAAAAATAAAAAAAGAGTTTTTGATTTCTTTCGACGATCAAGACATCGATTAAGGAGCCTCTTCATCTTCGCCAAGTTCTCCACATCAAGAGCAGTAGACAATCAATTTCAGTAATCAAACAGTCTAATTTCTCTATGCTTTTTATTTTATTCGCTATTTTTGAACTTGTTATCATGAACTAAATTTTTTTTTACTAAGGTTAAGGTGTAGCCACTCTTTTGATGCAATATTCAATATGATTTATTTTTAAATTTTATTTATGAGGAGTATATAAATATGATCTTAATACTTTTAGATTACTGGCCATCTTCTAATTGATCTGATGAACATAAATGTTATGGACCAAGTACATCTATGTTAATGCTTCTTGATTATATATCTTGTATTATGAATCAAATTAAAATTCATATGCATGCTGGAATTTTAGTACGCTTTGGACGCAGCGTATTTTAATTAGAGGATTTCACAAAACTTAATGCATTAATATTTATTTAAATTACACCTGGACCAAAGGATAATTAATAAATATTAATAGTTTTGCTATGCCTAGATCAAAGAGTAGTGAATAAATTAGGAGACTCCACCGTCACATGAAATAAAATTAATCTAAAAATCTGAATATTGTATTGACTGAGTTGGTGAATCGATTGCCTTAGTAATCCATTACTCTTGAGTTTAAAACCCTAATAATTTACACTCTCTCTATTTTTTTTAAAAAAATTTTAATTAATTATTTATTTTATTTTATTCTTTAATTTCTTATTCTCATAAATCGATCTTCTAAATAAAGCATAGGAAAGAGCTTTTCAGTACTTATTTTTCAATCCTCTAGAGACGATACTCTACTCATTCACTTTATTACTTGATCGACTGGTGCACTTGCCATAGTTATAAATTAGCACGCATCAAGTTTTTGGCACCATTGTCGGGGATTGTGTCTAAAACAATATTGAAATTTTGATCCTTGCTTTATTTTAAAATTTTATTTTTAATTTTTACTATTTAAAAAAAAAAAATTTAGTGCATGACACATACTGGACATAGTAACTTACTACCTCTAGATCCAGAAATTGAAAGGACTATTAGAAGACTACAACAAGAGAGAAACATGGCAGCTGAAGATCCTAACGACATCAATCTAGGATTGGATATGGTGACCAAAGGACTGCATGAAGCTATTCGACCAGTACATTGTTCATTAAATGATTATATCACACCATCTGTAGTCGATGCAGCTTCGAGCATCAGAAGACCGCCTGTACGAGCAAACAACTTCGAAATAAAATCGGATCCAGATGATTCAATCAACTGTCCAATTCAGTGGACACGTACATGATGATCTGAATGCCCATATTTCTAATTTTCTTGAACTTTATGATACTTTTAAAATTAATGGAATGTCGGATGATGCTATTAGATTAAGGTTATTTTCTTTCTCTTTACGGGACAAAGCTAAGAGTTGGCTTCATTCTCTTTCTGCAGGTTCTATCACAACTTGGGATGTCCTAGCCCAAAAATCTTAGCCAAGTACTTTCTACCTTCCAAGACTGCTAAGATGTGCAACGATATTACTTCTTTTATGCAGATGGATATGGAGACACTATATGAGGCTTGGGAGCATTTCAAGAAACTGCTGAGGAGATGTCCACATCATCAACTTTTCGTATGACTTAAGGTACAAATTTTCTATAATGGTTTATCTTCTACTAATCGTTCTATGATTGATGCAGCAGCAGGAGAAACCATTAACTAAAAAATGGAGGAAGAAGCTTTCGATCTGATCGATGAGATGGCATCAAATAGCTATCAATAGCAGACAAGCGTATGATGCCAAAAAGACTAGCAGCTATGCAGGGAGTAGATTGCATGCCAACCTTACTAGCTGAAATTGCAGTCCTTAGAGCCGAAGTCAACAACTTAAAGAGAACAGCTATGCATGTTCAGGGCATTACTTGTGACCTATATGGAGGAGGACACGATACGAGCAATTACCAAACAGGTAATTCTTTTGCTAAAACAACCAATACAGCTAATTATATTGATAACTTTTTCAGGCCGCAACAAAACAATCCCTACTCCAACACATACAATCAAGGGTGGAGGCAGCACCCAAATTTCTCATGGAGCAATCAAAATGCAGCACAACAGCCACCCCCAGGATTCCAAGTACCTAAAAAGAAGTCCAACATGGAAGAGCTGATGGTCAAATTTATGCAAAACCAAGAAGCAACTATAAAAAATTTGGAAGCTAAATTTAGACAGGACCAAATAGCAGCAATTCGAAACTTGGAGATGCAAATAGGTCAAATGGCTAAGATAATCTCTGAGAGATCTCAAGGATCCTTGCCAAGCAATACGGAGACAAATCCAAGAGAGCAAGTCAATGCTATCACCCTAAGAAGTGGTACAAAGCTGGAGGAGCCACATCAGAAGAATGAGACTGAAGAGCCAACTACAAATAAGAAACCATCAACTAAAATTTGTCAGTCACCAATACAACTAGTAGATGGATGGTCTTCAGGTATACGATTTGCTGATCCAAATGTGAAGCCCTACGTGCCACCACTATCATTCCCAGAGAGATAAATACAGCATCCAGATAAGAAATTTTTTAATTTTTTCAAAATTTTAAAGAATTTATATATTAATATTTCTTTTGTAGATGCTATTACTCAAATGCCTAGGTATGCCAAGTTTCTCAAAGAAATCTTAACAAATAAGAAAAAGCTGAAGGAGCATGAAAGAATAAATTTGAATGAAGATTGCTCAGCAATACTTCAAAATAAATTACTATAGAAGTTAAAAGATCTAGGGAGTTTTACTATCCCCTGTATTATTGGTAATTGTAGTTTTGATAAAATTTTATGTGACTTAGGAGCAAGCATAAATCTCATGCCTTTTTCTATTTTCAGGAAGCTGGATCTAGGAGAACCAAAACCTACCACTATTACTCTTCAATTAGCCGACAGATCCATTAAATATCCAAGAGGTATAGTGGAGGATGTCTTGGTAAAGGTAAATAAGTTTATTTTTTCTGTTGATTTTATTGTTCTTGATATGAAAGAAGATTATGATATATCCCTTATTTTAGGAAGACCCTTTTTAGCTACTGAAGGAGCTTTAATAGATGTTCAACAAGAAAAATTAATTCTTAGAGTCCAAGACGAACAAGTTACTTTTAATATTTTTAAAGCTATTAAACATTCCAATGATAATCAAACTTGTTTTCGTATAGATGATATTGATAATTTAGTGCATGAGTATTGATGCGTGCTAATTTATAGCTATGGCAAGTGCACCAGTCGATCAAGTAATAAAGTGAATGAGTAGAGTATCATCCCTAGAGGATTGAAAAATAAGTACTGAAAAGCTCTTTCCTATACTTTATTTAGAAGATCGATTTATGAGAATAAGAAATTAAAGAATAAAATAAAATAAATAATTAATTAAAATTTTTTTAAAAAAAATAGAGAGAGTGTAAATTATTAGGGTTTTAAACTCAAGAGTAATGGATTACTAAGGCAATCGATTCACCAACTCAGTCAATACAATATTCAGATTTTTAGATTAATTTTATTTCATGTGACAGTGGAGTCTCCTAATTTATTCACTACCCTTTGGTCCAGGCATAGCAAAACTATTAATATTTATTAATTATCTTTTGGTCCTAGGTGTAATTTAAATAAATATTATGCATTAGATTTTGTAAAACCCTCTAATTAAAATACGCTGCGTCCAAAGCGCACTAAAATTTCTGCATGCATATGAATTCTAATTTGATTCATAATACAAGGTATATAATCAAGAAGCATTAACATAGATGTACTTGGTCCGTAACATCTATGTTCATCAGATCAATTAGAAGATGGCCAGTAATCTAAAAGCATTAAGATCAGATTTATATACTCCTCATGAATAAAATTTAAAAATAAATCATACTGAATATTGCATCAAAAGAGTGGCTACACCTTAGCCTTAATAAAAAAAAATTTAGTTCATAATAATAAATTCAAAAACAGCAAATAAAATAAAAAGCATAGAGAAATTAGACTGTTTGATTGCTGAAATTGATTATCTGCTGCTCTTGATATGGAGAACTTGGCGAAGAAGAAGAGGCTCCTTGATCGATGTCTTGATCGTCGAAGAAAAATCAAAAACCCTTTTTGATTTTCTCACAAATCACTTTTTTTTTCCTACCTCTCTCCTCTCTCTTTCTCTTTCTCTCTTTCTCCCTCTCTCTCTCTCTATTTCTCTCTCTCTATTTCTCTCTTTTCGTCTTCTCTGATTTTTCTTTTTTTTCACGACAACACTGGGTTTTTTATAGAATAAGAGTTTGATTTTCCCCAAAATCCATCAAAAATTAGGTTTTAGACTCCCAAAATAACTCAAATTAAGATCTAGATAATTCTGCCCGTTAGATCTTGATCAAACGGTCCAAAAACCACTCAAGAATCCCTTAAAATAACCCAGATCAAGTCAAAATTAATGCCAGCCATTGGATCAACTGTTGGATCAAATCTGGGCCATTCGATCGCATTGAAAGAAGCCTTCTGATCTATTGTTTAACGTCGGGATGAATATCAGCCGTTGGATCTCGATCGAGAGTTGCGAATGCCATCCATCAGCACCTTCGTTTCGACCGTCCGATCAAGCTTCAGTGAAAACCGCCCGTTGGATCAGCTAGAATTCCCAAATTGCCCTCCGTGGACCATGCACGAGCCCGGTGTTGCATGGACCACCGCATTCTTCAGTCAATTAGAGTGCGCCTCTTGCTGTGAAATTTTCAAAATACCCTTCAGATGGTCCATCGTGCGCCGCAAAAAATGCTGACGTCATCCTGACATCAGCGTTGCATCGGCGGATTTTTTTTTTTTTTTTTTTTGAAATTCAATTCTAGGCTCGTTTGAAGTCCGTTTTGCCTGAAATTTATTTCATCTGAACCAGAAAAATAAGATCTTCACATTGGTGGCCTTCTTTCCTACATAAGATTAATAAAAGTATCAATTTCTAAAGAAATAGATTAATTTATTTTATAATTTAATACTTTTATTAGTATATTTTTACCACTTATCACACCCCCCAACTTAGTCATTGCTAGTCCCTTAGCAATGTTTTATTTAATACCATGTTTCAATAAGATTATCCATCACAAAGATAAAATCTAGGATTAAAGGTCAAAAAGTTTAGAAAATACTGCTAACTAAGCATTGAGCTTCAGAAGCAAATTTTTCAGTCAATACAATTAAAAACTTTCTTAGAGTACATCAAAGATCTATAGCACTTGTGTTCGTGATGACTAACTTTAGCATTTCAGTATTAAATTAAAAGAACAAAAGTATCTTCTCTTATCACCTATTTTGGTCAATTTTCTATACATTCTCAATTTTATACTCATGAATTAAGGTAGCTTTCACACTGCCTTTTCTTCTCTCTTTTTTTTCTTTCTTTCTTTTTTTTTATTTATTTTTTTTTTACTGTGCTGAGCATCCTGGCCTTTCCTTCACCATTTTACGTGAATTTTCACACTTGACCTAGGTGCAGAGACCCAGTTACTAGGCTTTGGGCAATCCACATATACTCTATCTTTTGCACTTTATTTATAGGCAGGTAGCTCTTTCCTTAAATTCAAGTTTCTTTGATTAGAATGTATATTAATTATCAATTTTTCAGTGATAATTGAATCCTCAGTTGGCCTTATAATCAATACCTACTTTGCCTTGTTAGTGTGCATGTGCAATAAAAAGTGCTAATAATCTTTTAATGACCTAAGTAGGCTGCTAAAAGTTGACCAACTAATCTACTTCTTTAACTCATTACATTCATTAGCAAATAATTCTATCTTTTATCACTTATCCAGTTTATCTTGCTCAAGATTTTCTTCTTGACACATGATTTTTTTTTTTTTTAACTTATTCTACATTGTCTTAAAGGAGAAAGAAAAATAAAGGGTGCAATAAAGGATAGGAAGGAATACACCTGATTTGGTTCAGTCTGGTTCTTTGGAGCTTTGAAATTTTGCTTGAGCTCTCATTGATTTTTCTCTGCAAAATTGAAAATACACACCAAAGCAGTAAAAGAGCAACCATAAATTACTAAAAAATAAAAGAAAAGAAAAATGATCAAAACTAAAAAGAAAAGAAACAACCTATCTAGTAGTTCTGATTTATAGTCTTCAGCTTGACTTTCTTTGAGTTCTAAAGTGGATCAATCTGGTGCCACTTCAATTGGAATACTTTCATGTTTGATCGAGTCCTTCTTTCAATTTGACATTGCTCGCTTTTATAGTCTCAAACCTATTTTCTACAGAATTCTCATATAATGGATTGTCAATAATATCAATTAGAAAATAAGTTTGATTATCATCAGGATGTTTAGTATCTTTGAAAACATTAAAAGTAACTTGTTCGTCTTGGACTCTAAGAATTAATTTTTCTTGTTGAACATCTATTAAAGCTCCTCCAGTAGCTAAAAAGGGTCTCCCTAAAATAAGGGGTACATCATAATCTTCTTTCATATCAAGAACAATAAAATCAACAGGAAAAATAAACTTGTTTACCTTTACCAAGACATCCTCCACTATACCTCTTGGATATTTAATGGATCTGTCGGCTAATTGAAGAGTAATAGTGGTAGGCTTTGGTTCTCCTAGACCCAGCTTCCTGAAAATAGAAAAAGGCATGAGATTAATGCTTGCTCCTAAATCACATAAAACTTTATCAAAACTACAATCACCAATAATGCAGGGGATAGTAAAACTCCCTGGATCTTTTAACTTCTGTGGTAATTTATTTTGAAGTATTGCTGAGCATTCTTCATTCAAATTTATTCTCTCATGCTCCTTCAGCTTTTTCTTATTTGTTAAGATTTCTTTGAGAAACTTGGCATACCTGGGCATTTGAGTAATAGCATCTACAAAAGGAATATTAATATGTAAATTCTTTAAAATTTTGAAAAAGTTAGAAAATTCCTTATCTGGATGCTGTATTTGTCTCTCTGGGAATGGTAGTGGCGGCACGTAGGGCTTCACATTTGGATCAGCAAATCGTATACCTGGAGACCATCCATCTGCTGGTTGTTTTGGTGACTGACGAATTTTGAGTTGATGGTTCCTTATTTGTAGTTGGCTCTTCAGTCTCTTTCTTCTGATGTGGCTCCTCCAGCTTTGTACCACTTCTTAGGGTGATAGCATTGACTTGCTCCCTTGGATTTGTCTCCGTATTGCTTGGCAAGGATCCTTGAGGTCTCTCGGAGATTATCTTAGCCATTTGACCTATTTGCATCTCCAAGTTTCGAATTGCTGCTGTTTGGTCCTGCCTAAGTTTGGCTTCCAAATTTTTTATAGTTGCTTCTTGGTTTTGCATAAATTTGACCATCAGCTCTTCCATGTTGGACTTCTTTTCAGGTACTTGGAATCCCGGGGGTGGCTGTTGTGCTGCATTTTGATTGCTCCATGAGAAATTTGGGTGCTGCCTCCACCCTTGATTGTATGTGTTGGAGTAGGGATTGTTTTGTTGCGGCCTGAAAAAATTACCAATATAATTAGCTGTATCAGTTGTTTTAGCAAAAGGATTACCTGTCTGGCAATTGCTCGTATCGTGTCCTCCTCCACATAGGTCACAAGTAATGCTCTGAACATGCATAGCTGTTCCCTTTAAGTTGTTGACTTCGGCTCTAAGGGCTGCAATTTCAGCTAGTAAGGTTGGCACGCAATCTACTCCCTGCACAGCTGCTAGTCTTTTTGGCATCATGCGCTCTGTCTGCCATTGATAGCTATTTGATGCCATCTCATCGATCAGATCGAAAGGCTTCTTCCTCCATTTTTTTTTGATTAATGGTTCCTCCTGCTGCTGCATCAATCATAGAACGATTAGTAGGAGATAAACCATTATAGAAAGTTTGTACCTGAAGCCATACGGGTAGTTGATGATGTGGACATCTCCTCAGCAGTTTCCTTGAAATGCTCCCAAGCCTCATATAGTGTCTCCATGTCCATCTGCATAAAAGAAGTGATATCGTTGCGCATCTTAGCAGTCTTGGAAGGTGGAAAGTACTTGGCTAAGAATTTTTGGGCTAGGACATCCCAAGTTGTGATAGAACCTGCAGGAAGAGAATGAAGCCAACTTTTAGCTTTGTCCCATAAAGAGAAAGGAAATAACCTTAATCTAATAGCATCATCCGACACCCCATTAATTTTAAAAGTATCACAAAGTTCAAGAAAATTAGAAATATGGGCATTCGGATCATCATGCACGTGTCCACTGAATTGGACAGTTGATTGAATCATCTGGATCATCGCCGATTTTATTTCGAAGTTGTTTGCTCGTACAGGCGGTCTCCTGATGCTCGAAGCTGCATCGGCTACAGATGGTGTGATGTAATCATTTAATGGATGATGTACTGGTCGAATAGCTTCATGCTGTCCTTCAGTCGCCATATCCAATCCTAGATTGATGTCGTTAGGATCTTCAGCTGCCATGTTTCTCTCTTGTTGTAGTCTTCTAATGGTTCTTTCAATTTCTGGATCTAAAGGTAGTAAGTTACTATGTCCAGTACGTGTCATGCACTAAATTTTTTTTTTTTAATAATAAAAATTAAAAATAAATTTCTAAAGTAAAGCTAGGATCAAAATTTTAATATTATTTTAGACACAATCCCCGGCAACGGCGCCAAAAACTTGATGCATGCTAATTTATAGCTATGGCAAGTGCACCAGTCGATCAAGTAATAAAGTGAATGAGTAGAGTATCGTCCCTAGAGGATTGGAAAATAAGTACTGAAAAGCTCTTTCCTATGCTTTATTTAGAAGATCGATTTATGAGAATAAGAAATTAAAGAAAATATAAAAAAATAAATAATTAAAAGTTTTTAATTAAATAGAGAGAGTGTAAATTATTAGGGTTTTAAACTCAAGAGCAATGGATTACTAAGGCAATCGGTTCACCAACTCAGTCAATACAATATTCAGATTTTTAGATTAATTTTATTTCATGTGACGGTGGAGTCTCCTAATTTATTCACTACCCTTTGGTCCAGGCATAGCAAAACTATTAATATTTATTAATTACCCTTTGGTCCAGGTGTAATTTAAATAAATATTAATGCATTAGGTTTTGTGAAACCCTCTAATTAAAATACGCTGCATCCAAAGCGCACTAAAATTTCCGCATGCATATGAATTCTAATTTGATTCATAATACAAGGTATATAATCAAGAAGCATTAACATAGATGTACTTGGTCCGTAACATCTATGTTCATCAGATCAATTAGAAGATGGCCAGTAATCTAAAAGCATTAAGATCAGATTTATATACTCCTCATGAATAAAATTTAAAAATAAATCATACTGAATATTGCATCAAAAGAGTGGCTACACCTTAGCCTTAGTAAAAAAAAATTTAGTTCATGATAACAAGTTCAAAAATAGCAAATAAAATAAAAAGCATAGAGAAATTAGACTGTTTGATTGCTGAAATTGATTGTCTGCTGCTCTTGATGTGGAGAACTTGGCGAAGAAGAAGAGGCTCCTTGATCGATGTCTTGATCGTCGAAAGAAATCAAAAAAAATCAAAAACCTTTTTTATTTTCTCACAAATCACTTTTTTTTTCTCTCTATCCTCTCTCTTTCTCTTTCTCTTTCTCCCTCTCTCTCTCTTATTTCTCTCTTTCCATCTCTCTCTGATTCTCTCTTTTTTTTCACGACAACAAACTGGGTTTTTTATAGATAAAGAGTTTGATTTCTCCCAAAATCCATCAAAAATTAGGTTTAAGACTCCCAAAATAACTCAAATTAAGATCTGGGTAATTCTGGCCATTAGATGTTGATCAAACGGTCCAAAAACCACTCAAAAACCCCTTAAAATAACCCAGATCAAGTCAGATTTAATGCCAGCCGTTGGATCAACCTTTGGATTCAAATCTGGGCCGTCCGATCGTGTTGAAAAGAAGCCTTCTGATCTATTAGTTTAACTTTCGGAGATGAATCTCAGCCGTTGGATCTCGATCGGGAGCTGTGGATGCCGTCCATCAGTGCCTTCGTTTTCGACCGTCCGATCAAGCTTTCAGTGAAAATGCCGCCCGTTGGATCAGCCAAAATTCCCAAATTGCCCTCCGTGGACCATGCGCGAGCCCGGTGTTGCATGGACCGCCGCATTCTTCAGCCAATCAGAGCGCGCCTCTTGCTGTGAAATTCTCAAAATACCCTTCAGATGGTCCATCATGCACCGCGAAAAAATGCTGACGTCATCCTGACATCAGCGTTGCATCGACGGATTTTTTTTTTTTTTTTTTGAAATTCAATTCTGGGCTCGTTTGAAGTCCATTTTGCCTGAAATTTATTTCATCTGAACTAGAAAAATAAGATCTTCACATTGGTGGCCTTCTTTCCTACATAAGATTAATAAAAATATTAATTTTTAAAGAAATAGATTAATTTATTTTATAATTTAATACTTTTATTAGTATATTTTTACCACTTATCAAGTATTTTTTAGAAAACAGGTTTGAAGACCCTATTGAAGCTTGCATTGTCCAATCACAAGAGGGTTCAACTGAAGATGAAAGGCAAACAGAATGCATAAAATTGCTAAGGGCCAGACCATATATTCCACGCACATACAGACCATGATTTGAAGAATTAGAAAGATCATCCACTCCTTTTCCAAAGACATCAATTAAAGAGCCACCTACTCTTGAACTTAAACCTCTCCCTTCTTATTTAAAATATATTTTCTTGGAAGGTTCATCACACTTACCTATTATTATTTCTTCTTCCTTGATAGATTTAATGGAAGAAAAATTATTAAGAGTACTAAAGAAACACAAAAAGGCGTTTGGATGGATAATAGCAGACATCAAAGGAATTAGTCCCTCAATTTGTATGCATAAAATTCTCATGGAGGACAACTATGAGCCCACGGTCCAACCCCAAAGAAGACTCAACCCCAAGATACAAGAAGTGGTCAAAAAGAAGGTAATCAAGCTACTGGATGCAGGTATTATTTATCCTATCTCTGATAGTTCATGGGTGAGCCCTGTTCAAGTAGTTCCTAAGAAAGGTGAGATTACTGTAGTTCAAAATGATAATAATGAATTAATCCCCACTAGAACTGTTACTGGATGGAGAGTGTGCATGGATTATAGAAAATTAAATGATGCAACTAGAAAAGATCATTATCCTCTTCCATTCATTGATCAAATGTTAGAAAGATTAGTTGGATATAATTTTTACTACTTTCTAGATGGATAGGTTCCTATACAATTACTAAGGTATTTCCATATGGAGCAGTAGAGATCTTTGATGAATCAAAAGGTACCTTCAAGGTAAACGATCACAGGCTAAAAAATTACATTAATGAAAGTTTTGAAAAGGAGAAGGAAGCATTTCAATTACAAGATCCACTTTAGAATTCAAAGAAACTCAAGCTGAAGACTATAAATCAGAACTACTAGATAGGTTGTTTCTTTTCTTTTTAGTTTTGATCATTTTTCTTTTCTTTTATTTCTTAGTAATTTATTGTTGCTCTTTTACTGCTTTGGTGTGTATTTTTAATTTTGTAGAAAAATCAATGAGAACTCAAGCAAAATTTCAAAGCTCCAAAGAACCAGACTGAACAAAATCAGGTGTATTTCTTCCTATCCTTTATTGCACCCTTTATTTTTCTTTCTCCTTTAAGACAATGTAGAATAAGTTAAAAAAAAAAAAAATCATGTGTCAAGAAGAAAATCTTGAGCAAGATAAAATGGATAAGTGATAAAAGATAGAATTATTTGCTAATGAATGTAACGAGTTAAAGAAGTAGATTAGTTGGTTAACTTTTAGCAGCCTACTTAGGTCATTAAAAGATTATTAGCACTTTTTATTGCACATGCACACTAATAAGGCAAAGTAGGTATTGATTATAAGGTCAACTGAGGATTCAATTATCACTAAAAATTGATAATTATTATACATTCTAATTAAAAAAACTTGAATTTAAGGAAAGAGCTACCTGCCTATAAATAAAGTGCAAAAGATAGAGTATATATGGATTGCCCAAAGTTAGTAACTAGGTCTCTGCACCTAGGTCAAGTATGAAAATTCACGTAAAATGGTAAAGAAAAGGCCAGGATGCTCAGCAAAAAAAAAAAAAAAAAAATAGAGAGAGAAAGGCAGTGTGAAAGCTACCTTAATTCATGAGTATAAAATTAAGAATGTATAGAAAATTGACCAAAATAGGTGATAAGAGAAGATACTTTTGTTCTTTCAATTTAATATTGAAATACTAAAGTTAGTCATCACGAACACAAGTGCTATAGATCTTTGATGTACTCTAAGAAAGTTTTTAATTGTATTGACTAAAAAATTTGCTTCTGAAGCTCAATGCTTAGCAGTATTTTCTAAACTTTTTGACCTTTAATCCCAGATTTTATCTTTGTGATGGATAATTTTATTGAAATATTATATTAAATAAAACATTGCTAAGAGACTAGCAATGACTAAGTTGGGAGGTGTGATAAGTGGTAAAAATATACTAATAAAAATATTAAATAAATTAATCTATTTTTTTAAAAATTAATATTTTTAGTAATCTTATGTAAGAAAGAAGGCCACCAATATGAAGATCTTATTTTTCTGATTTAGATGAAATAAATTTCAGACAAAATGGACTTCAAATAAGCCTAAAATTGAATTTCAAAAAAAAAACCCGCCGATGCAACGCTGACGTCAGCATTTTTCGCGGCGCACGGTGGACCAAATGGAGGGTATTTTGGACATTTCACATCAAAAAAAGTGCTCTGATTGGCTGAAGAACGCGGTGGTCCACACAACACTGGGCTCACACATGGTCCATGGAGGGTAATTTAGAATTTTTGCTGATCCAACGGGTGGTTTTTACTGAAACTCGATCGGACGGCCGAAACGAAGGCACTAATGGATGGCATCCATAGCTTCCGATCAAGATCCAACGACTGAGATTCATCCCGACATTAAACTAAAGATCAGATGGCTTCTTTCTACGCGATCAAATGGCCTAGATTAAATCTAAAGGTTGATCCAACGGCTGGCATTAAATCCGACTTGATCTGGGTTATTTTAAGGGTTTTTTGAGTGATTTTTGGACCGTTTGATCGACATCTAATGGGCAAAATTTTCCAGATCTTAGTTTGAGTTATTTTGGAAGTCTTAAACCTAGTTTTTGGTGGATTTTGGGAGAAAATTAAACTCTTTATCTATAAAAACCTATGGTTGTCGTGAGAAAAAAAAAATCAGAGAGAGAGACAGAGAGAGATGGAGAGAAAGAGAGAAATAGAAAGAGAGAGGGAGAAAAAGAGAGAGAGAGAAAGAGAGAGAGGAGTGAGGTAGAAAGAGAAGAGTGATTTGTGAAAAATAAAAAAATGATTTTTGATTTCTTTCGACAATCAAGACATTGATTAAGGTGCCTCTTCATCTTCGCCAAGTTCTCCACATCAAGAGCAACAGACAATCAATTTCAGTAATCAAACAATCTAATTTCTCTATGCTTTTTATTTTATTCGTTGTTTTTGAACTTGTTATCATGAACTAATTTTTTTTTTACTAAGGCTAAGGTGTAGCCACTCATTTGATGCAATATTCAATGTGATTTATTTTTAAATTTTATTCATGAGGAGTATATAAATCTGATCTTAATGCTTTTAGATTACTGGCCATCTTCTAATTGATCTGATGAACATAGATGTTACGAATCAAGTACATCTATGTTAATGCTTCTTGATTATATATCTTATATTATGAATCAAATTAGAATTCATATGCATGTGGAAATTTTAGTACGTTTTGGACGCAGCATATTTTAATTAAAGGGTTTCACAAAACTTAATGCATTAATATTTATTTAAATTACACTTGGATCAAAGGATAATTAATAAATATTAATAGTTTTGCTATGTCTGGATCAAAGGATAGTGAATAAATTAGGAGACTCCACCGTCACATGAAATAAAATTAATATAAAAATCTGAATATTATATTGACTGAGTTGGTGAACCGATTGCCTTAGTAATCTATTGCTCTTGAGTTTAAAACCCTAATAATTTACACTCTCTCTATTTAATTAAAAACTTTTAATTATTTATTTTATTTTATTTAATTTCTTATTCTCATAATTCGATCTTCTAAATAAAGCATAGGAAAGAGCTTTTCAGTACTTATTTTTCAATCCTCTAGGGACGATACTCTACTCATTCACTTTATTACTTGATTGACTGGTGCACTTGCCATAGCTATAAATTAGCACTCATCACATCTAACCATTCTTTTATAGCTAAAATATAATAAATAATAATCAAACATAAAGTCACCTAAAAATTTTAATAAAACTAAAAGTAACCAACTTAAATGCGAAAGTTTTATTCAAGAGCTTTTTATTCTGTTGAAGTAGATCATTCTTATGTTTACAATTATATACACACATACACACTTGTGGTCTTTTTGAATAAAAAATCATGAAAATTGTTGGCTTATGGCTAAAATTTGTCTAAAGTGGGAGCAATTCAAGGACCAGTGCAATACGGTCATAATTTTTTTATATAGAAGTAGTTATTGATGCAAAATAGAAGCAATTTTATCCATATTGTACAAGGGTTGTATCCTTCCCCCTTGTGTTCGTATGAATTTTATAAATAAGGGGTCTTGGGTCAATACCAAGACACTTTATTTTTGTACAAGATAAGCCATAATCTGAAGGGTTCTTAGAGAGCCTTTGGATAAGTGGCAAGCATAAAAGTGATCCAAAAAATAGTATAGGCACTTGGGTGATAACCAACCTAATGATATTACATCCCCAAGTACACACCCACTATAATGTCTTTTGGGCCATTAGTGGTATAAGAGCAGGTTTATATTTTTTTGTTTTGAGCCTAACCATCAAAACAAAAGTTATATTCATGCACAAAATTAAGCAGCCTATTCTAAGTGTAGTTTGTGAAACAAAAGCATTGGATCAAAAGAGGCAGCATCAAATATTACTACATAGAGCAAAATTACAATAAGCGCTCAAGGCATTATTATTAGATGTATGCTGTAAAAGCCAACTTGACTGATACTTATAAATACTCTTAAGACATAGTTTATAATTTTGACTTATTGAATTAATAATATTAGATTATTTTTCTATTCATAATTATATTTTTGTATTCATGAATCTTCCAAAAAATTAATAAAATAATACCATATATTTTCAAGAATTGAAAATTTGAGATATGTATCATTCATAATTAATTTCTAAATACTCTCGATTAATAGATCATCATAGGAATGGTGATCGATCCGCTTAAATTAGTACATGGATCGCTTCCCTCAGGATAGACTAGTTTAGAGTTTACAGTATAGGGATGCTGGAGTGAGAGTGCAGGTGGTTGTTAAGAACAAAGGTATCGAATATGACCAACATGAGAAATTACTTGGATGGCTATCCACTCGTTAGTAACATTTTTGTAGCTACAGTAGTGCGATTAGTCCTTAGACTTGCAGTGCCTTGATTGTTCAAAATGTGGCTACTATAGTTTGACTGCACATCAACTTGGTCTCTAGCCATATGCGTCCTCGTAGTGCATGTTAGCTATAGTTAGTAGTGAAAAGGAGTTTCCACATATTTTATATCAGAAACTCAAGTTGAATAAATCTTATACATGATAGATATTGTGGTTTGACGAGTAATCCATAACCTCCATCTTGTCGGGATCCTGATGGAAGGACTATATCACATGGTAATTATACCTAAAGGTTCACCTTTTATTTTGCTAGAGTATCATTATATACTGCTAGGTGTTACTAGTGGATTATGAAATCCATGAGAGTCATCTTGATGATCAATGACTCTTGTTGGAAGAATTAGAATTGTTCCAATCCATTAAAAGGAGTTTCAATTATATTATAATAGAGATCACAACATATCTCATTACCTGATAGAATAAAACCTATGGAGTCACACACATAAAAGGATTATGATTGATTAGATGGTTGGAAGATGATTTTGAATCATCTTAGGATCTTAATTATCAATTTGATTGATAATTGGACCAATTTATAATTATTACAAGTAGCAAGGACTTAATTGCTACTAGTTAGCAAGTTCAAGCAGGAGTAATGTACAAATGTTGTATATATTAATTTGATTAGATCAAATTAATTATGGTTGAATTCAAGTTGAGTCAAATAGAAATTTGGTTCAATTGAATTTGGGTTCAGATTTAGGCTTAGGTCACATGCACCCAAAAGGGTTTGAATGCATCAAGTGTATGACACTCGGACCTAGCCTCCTTAAACATGTAAATCAGCCATGAACAAATAGGAAAATGCTTGATCCTCAAACATGGAAATCGGCCATGGAATAAATAAGGAAGGGTTTGACCTTGCTTTGGGTGGTAGGCATAGGTTTTATTTGATGAAATCCTAGCCGCTAGATCCTATGGGCATTTGTGCAAAAATACTTGGGGTCCTATGCCTATAAAAGAGAGGCCAACCTCAAGGATTCAAAACAATCCTTAAGCTAAGAGGCTCCTCCTACTCAAAGGGTCGAGAATTTTTAGGCCTAGAATAATTTTCCTCCTTCACTCTTAAAGGTTTCTTCCTTTTTCTCTTAACATTCCTGAAATTCTGATTCAGTATTAGAGATCTTAAAGAAACCATTATCTTGCTAAGGTTCTCAAAGGCATTGAGAACTTTCCTTTATCAAGTAAAGGCTCTATAAGGGAGCTAGCACACCGAGGAGCCAAGTAGTTACTGATCAGTCTCGCCTCTATCTGGATACCTCTAGAGACTGGATGCTTTTGCGACTTTAAAAAGAACCAAATGATAAAAGATCATATATGGTGAGAGATACATAAAAAGATGAGATCTTCTTTTTCTTCCTTTATAAATCTCTCTGATTTTGTTTATGAGCATGTTCTTTTTGTGCTTTTTTCAATCATGAACTTTGGAGAAATCTCTGGATGGTTTTTCAAAAGGGATTTTTCTGCTGCACATACTTGATGCTATGGATTAGATCTTCCATTCCCTCTTTAATGCATGGTTGTTTTGGAAATCCCATCAAGTGGTATTAGAGCCAACTCGCATATAGGATTAATTTTTGGGTACTAAATCAATCGCTTGATCATCTTATTGATCAAAGGATTGGATCAAAATATCCAAATCTAAATTTTTGGTTTTTGTGTATATATGACATGTGATAGAATTCTTTTGGTACTTTTCATATGTGATATGATTTCTTTCCTTTTTGCATGTGAGATATATATTAAGATTTTTTGTTTGCATTTAAGATATTCATTAAATCAATCAAAGTTCATCCTAACATAAGGCTATCCTGGCATAATGAGGCCATTATGTTGAAAGGCTGTCCAGGATGGAAAGAAATTGATAAGGTGAATATATCATGCATATATGATTAATTCTCTTTACATACATGATATGTGTTAGATTTTCTTTTATGCTTCTCTTTATATATATGATATGTTTTAGAGTAGAAAGTTACTTAATCATGTGATAATCAAGAAACAATGTTTCCTGTTGTTGCTTGAAATTGTTTGCTTCAGAAGTAGAGAGTTCGATCTTATGCAGGGGTGTTGGAGTGACCAGCAAAACAAAGTTCGAGTTGGAAGATTTGACTCCAGCAAGGATCCTTCGATGCTCAAGTTAGTAGAGAATGAAGAAGCAACAATAGATTCTCTGAAAAATTTTTTTTTGCTTATCTCGATCCTTGGGATTTATGATATTTATAGAAGGAGATCTCATGGTTGTTATGCCATATTGCTAATCACAACGTTCTGAGATCATGACCATTTTTCAGGATGAAAAGACTGTCATTGGCATGATAAAAAAATTTTATTTACCTCCACCATTTTTGACTTAGTAGGGAATAGCTGGATTGTGATTGGATCTTAGCTGTATTATCATTTATCTTGGAATAAAATTATTAGGATCAACAGAGGACTTCAGACTGCTTTGCGGGTCGAGAGAGAGTGTATGAGGCATTTTAACCTTAAAACACTGATGTTCTGGTGCCGATCTAAGGCAACCCAAGCATTAGATAGCTCGATTCGAGGTATTTACATTACCACCGTAACATTACCCTCCTAGTGCTGAGTCTGAGAATCAGGCTTTAAGACATCTCGGATCGAGCTACGTGTCTGTTCATTTCTGGCAAAGTTTTTATCGTTAATAGCTAGTGACATTATTTTATAGTGCATGGATAATGGTGATCGAGGAGTCTATCTGACCGTTCATCTTTAAGAGAGGATGATTCAAAAAGGAAAAGGGATCTTTTCATCTTCTTCCTCCTTTTAAGCACATTCGAAGGGTGAAAAGGCGATGATTGTGATATTTATTGTCTCATTTACTTGAAGTTCTTTTTCCCATATCTTAGAGATCAAATGGACCCCGAACGAGCGAAGAAGCTGTGGAGGTTATCGATTTGAAGAAGATAGACTGCGACTCCTTCTTCTTGTCCTCAAGTCTCTGAAGGGATAGTTACTAGGGATTCGAATACCACTCTCCTAGTCATACCTTCTCCTAGTGTGGTGGACCAAGGAGAGAGGGACATCTTCCATATGGGTGATCCATCAGTGGGCACACCAGAATCTAGGATCGAGCTGACAAATCCATCGATGGAGGTCACGAATATGCTGGTAGATTCAGGGGTGGAACTCATGGTAGAAATGAATTTTTTGACCCTTCCCACTGAAGTTCCTATAGAGGTCACTGCTATGAGGGTAGAGGGAAGCATAGGAATGTCTAAGCCTAAGACATCGATGAGATTTGCCAAGGTTATAGAAGCTATTCCTATTGAAAGTTGCTTCCCAATCGAAGCTCAAGTAGAAATTTCTCGAATACTGCCTTCTACTCTAACTGCTGTCGAAACTTTAAGGTTTATTGTAGAATTTTTACGAAGCCATCTTTCTCCTGATGAAAGGCATGCTCTGGAGGGAGAAGGAGCTCAGCGCCGAATGGAGGGTGCCTTGAGATCTTTGGCTTTGTTAGGGCACAACTTGGCTAGTTTTATTGGTGTCATCCCCGGAGCTTCAGCTTTGGAGCTAATCAAAGTGAAGGAGGAGATAGGCCAATCGAAGTATTATTTGGAATAGGAGAAGGCTGCTAAAGCAGATTTAGTTAAGAAAATTGACTATTTTAAGAAGGCACTTTCTAAAGCTTGAAAAATGATCGATCGACGAGATGTCAAGCTGGAATAAGCTCATAGGAGGATTGAAGTCCTAGAGAGGTGGAGATTTGAGGCTGAACGAAACTGTCGTCGAGCCTATAATGATATTGTTCATGTAAGTTGAACGCTTGAAGGGAGAAGAGGTTCAACATCAGAGGCTTATTCCCTGAGAGATCCCGTCAGGATATCAAAGAAAAGGTCTAGGACTTCGGACGAAGGACTTTCCATAGAGAGGACATCCAGAAGATCCAACGGTCCTGCGGCTCACGGCACACTTATAATCCATGAGCCTTCAATCAAGATCGACTTGTAGAAGGCTAATGAGTGGTTTGACCATCTTTACCAAAATGGGGCCAACATCGTGACCAAAACTTGCAGACTAGGATTTTCTGCTGGCTTCGAGAGATGTAAGGAGATGGCCCAGGCTTGTCTTCCACTAAGCAATTCAGTCCACATCGGGTCCCTACTGGTGGATTCTCTTGATGATAATTTGAGGACAATAATCCATGATTATCTTGATAGATTTGCGAAATCATCAGACATGCCTGTGATAGCAAACAGAGGTGAATCCATTTCACAGGCCAGAGAGGTTGATGTTGGGTAGAGCCATTCTCGGGCTGATCATTAAAGAGACTGTTGAAAATCGTATCTCCTCTTTATCTTCTTGTAAGCCATTTTGGGCATAAAAAAATTATAAATAAAATTCATTTCTCATTGAAGTAGCCGGTCTCTCTCCTTTTTTTCCCAAGCTGTGGCATGCTTTATTGTAGTTGAGGCATTTGTGGTGGAATTGAAATGATTTAATGCATGGCGAACGCTATCATACATCTGCTCACGTCCCTTTAGGAGTAGGGTAGAATATGATTACAATCGTCTGGTTTAATCGTCATATCAGCAGTGGAGTTTGTATTCAAGGGATGCTTGCCATATATCTTGGTGGTGCTAATTTATGCTCTTTGCATTTAATGCTCTGAGGGGATGGAGAATTCAAAAATATTTCTAGTTTAACATTTATATATAAATTTCAAATAGGACAAGGGGTCTTGTCCTCCCATTTTTCATCGTAAGTTTTTTTTTTCTCTAGGCTATCTTCTTCCTTTTTCTTTCTTTATCAGAGAAATGGCTATGACCAGGGATACAGGATTTGTGCCTATGACCTTTCTGTTAGATATATGTGCCCTAGAAGCCAGAATTGGCTGACACTTGTAATACACTTCTAGGGGCAAAATTATAATTTTGACTATAATTAATGAAATGGGTTATTTTCTATCACACCTGTGTATTTAGTGTCTGTGATACATCCTTTGAGTTAATGATAATGATAATTCATATTTTTAAGAGTTGAAAATTTAAGACATGAATAATCATTATTAACTCATAAACAGCTCCCGACCATAGGATCATCACGAGGATGGTGATTGATCCGGAAGGTTGGTGTACAATCGCTTCTCTTTAGTAGATGAGTCTTGAGTCTACGGTGTGGAGACATCGAAGCGAGAGTACAGGTACTCGTTAGAGAACGAGGGCACTGAGCGTGACCACCTCGAGTAGTCATTAGGAAGTCTACCTTCTCGTCAATGACTGACTCGATGCTGCAGTAGTGTGTCTGGTTCTTTGACCTGAGATGCATCGGCAGTTCACCTTGAGGGTGTTATAGTTTGACTACACCATTACTCGGTCTCCTAGCCATATGGAACCCTGAGGTGTATGTTGGCTATAGCATGTTCATTGTAGGAACTGGATTGCATCAAGATGGAATCTATCTACCTCGGTGGTAGAGGAGCAGCCCTATGATGATCATGAGAATCAAGTCCAGAAATCCATGGCCATGGTAGAGTGAAATAATAGAAAGAGTTTCTATTTAGATTTTCACATTGGACTTCGAATCGAATGATTACATCATATGACAGAGACTAGGGTTTGATGAGTTCACCTTAACCCTAATCTGATCGGGGCTCAAGATAGAAGAACTTAATCACACAGGTAGCTGCACCAAGAGGTTCGCATTCAGCTCTGATGGGTTGCCACCATATACTGCTAGGTGTCACTGGTGGATTTTGGGAAGCAATTAGAATGATTTAGATGATCGATCATTCTAGCTGTTCGAATCAGAAGAGTTCTGATCCATCGAAAGGAGTTTCGATGATGTCGATGATAGAGATCATGACATATCCCATTACCATACAGAACTGAACCTAACTGGGTCACACAAACAAGGGTTTGAATCTGGTGATCATCAATTGAACTGATCCTAGTTCAATTGATCTGAATGAGATTCAATTAGGTTCAAGGAAATCGTGCTAGCACTCGATTGAACCTAACGTTCTTCTTTTACTATCATAAATAAGTTGTCCTGACTGAGCCAAAGGAGTTTGTGCTCAATCAGAGGCCTTCACTATGGTCTGACTGGAGGTTGTCCAAGTCAGAAAAGGTTGTCTTATTTTGTAAGACATTACCTGCCATTTTTGGTCACCTGCCATTTCTCGTCCTTTGACTTTGGTCAAAAGTCTGACCTTTGACTGGTCAAACGTTGACCATTGATCACTTTGACTTTTGTCCACATGTCATGCACCTATTGGAGAGCTGGTGGGGGCTTGTCCCCCTGCCAGAACCTGGCAAGGAGGAGGGCGCACGCCAAGGGTGGCGTGTGCCCAAGTTGGAGGCGCCCTAGGAGTCCTTGTTGGACAAGGACTCCATCTCCTTTTGGATTTCCAATTAGAGTTCTCCTAAGAACCAACTTTGACTGGATCTTAGGCACCCTCTAAGGAGGAATCCAAGGGGACTCTATTCCCACCAATCAGATTTAGATCTGATTTCACAAAGGGTTGTGATTGGTTGGAGAGGAAGAGGAGTTGGATCACAATAGTCTATAAATAAGACCCTGCGCCCAACTCAAATCCTAAGTAAGAGTGAATGCTAATTCCATGCCCCAAGGCTGCCTCTCCCCTCCTTCCTCCATGCCATAGTCTCTTCTCCCCTTGCTCTCCACATCCAAAAGTGTTTTGGATTTCAGTTGGTGCAATTCAGATCAAGGAAAGGCGATCAAAAGCTAGAAGGCTGCGCTGCTGCAAAAGGACGACTGCAGATCTTCAAAAGAGTTTTGAAGATCCTCCAGATCAGATCCAGATCTGATTTTTGGAGGTGTGATAGAGAAGAAGAGGATCTCCAGATCCAACCTGAGTGGATACCGGTAGAGGCCAGGCGCTTGCGTGGCTAAGATCCAGAACCTTCCGCTGCAATCAGGATCATCACAGGGTAATAGGATTACCCAATCAAGGTAAATTAAATTTGATTTAATTTATCTTATTTTATTTTAATTTATTAAAATAATAAAGAATCAGATCTAAAATATATCAAGATCTGATTTGAGATTCAAGAAGAAAAATTTTTGAAATATATCTCTTGATCTAATCAGATCTGAACGAACCTGGATCCGGGAAATCAGGATTTTCCCTTCAACTGGTATCAGAGCCATGGTTCTAAATTATTTAGATCTAATTTTAAATTTTATTTTAATTAAAAAATAAGTAATTTCAGATGTCACATGAGATGTGATCAGATCTGAAATCAAAAAAATTAAAATTAAATGATTTGGATCTAAGATTAGATGAAGATATGCATGACTAGTTCTAGAATAGAATAGTTCTATAGAATAGTTCTTGCATGTTTTTGATTTAATTCTGATTAAATCATATTTTAGATCTATCTTATTTACTATTTTTTGATATTATAAGTGTTATAATAACATCTGAAAATAGCAAATAAAAATTATTTAATTTTAAATATCATATGAGATATGATTGATGCATGTCTAGACTAGTTGTAGAATAGTTCTACATAATTATCTAGATTAGAATTTATTTTGATTAGATCAATTTAAATCTAATTTTTTAGATTATTATGAGATAATTTAGATCTGAAAATATGCATGATTCGATACATGAGATGTATGCAAAATATGCCATGATTAGATCTAATTTGTATATGAGATATATGATATAGATCTCTAATAACTGTTTTGTAGTATTTACATGTTCCTGATTAAGGCGTTCCTCTTGGCCGTCCGGTCATAAGAACGAAGAAGGGTTTAAAGGCCCTCTCCTCCCATTCGATGGGGTGTTCTTATGATGTGTAGGGGTGCTGCGTGTTCGTCCTTAATCAGAAAATCCAAAACTTACTTTCTGCAAAACCCTAGATCCTGAAACCCTAGGATTTATTGTGCATATTTTGTTTATGAACCCTACTTAATTAAGAATTAAGTTTATGGAATATTAATTAGGTCTAAAATTGAGAATTTTAGATCTAAGACATATTCATAATACTGGGTTCGGGCTTGGGTAGCTCAATTAGGTCTAAGCGGTTGATCAAACCGAATCAAGAGTTGGTTAGATGGGATCAACAATGCTTAAATTGACCAGCCTAATAGGATTAAGTCTGGGTCAAGATCGAGTCACGATCAAGCAAGACCTAATTAGGCTCAGAGGTTAGAGTCTGGATTGTAGGCTAACCCAATTGGTTCTGGACTCAACAATTTGGTGTCTAAGGTAAGTTTGGCACATACGACCGACTGGTTTTTAATTGGAAGCTACTCGACCTGAATGCATTCTTGTACGAGTTAATGGCATATTCCTTCCACCGGTCTCACTTACCTGGCCATATCTGTTGACACAGTTCTGATCTGAGGTGGTCAATAATCCGAGCTAACCCATGCCACTAGGTTAGTCATAATTGTTATGACTAAGCCAAGTCTAGTTTAATGAGACCTGAATCAATTCTCCCTAAGAAAAGATTAAGTCTGAGGTCTTCCACCATTGTAGATGTGCGGGCCCTTTCCCGGGGTTGATTGTTCTCGGCTGGATACAGTGGCTCAGTTGCACCGGGAAGATGCAACCATGTCTATTAGGCATTGGATGCTATGGGCTGGAGGATGAGTTGGGCTCAATATTTTGGATACGGTGAGAGACTCAATTAGGAACCCAGTCTATGCAAATGGTGGGTCTGACTTAACTAAGGAGTGGATCAATATTTCGGATACGGTGAGATTCATGAATTAGAGACCAAGTTTGGGTGCACCATGATTAGAGAATCATTGAACAAGAGTTGTTCACTCATTGGCTAACCCATCACCAATAACTGTTAGGTGAGGTGATGAGTCAGTTGGTGAGACCGCACCACCCACTAGAAATCATTAATCGTGGAGATTTTTCGCATCTCTACAGAGGGAGTGTAGGGATCCGAGAAAATAGTGGGAGCTAATTTGTTTAAAAATAAAATCCCTAAACAAATTGGTCAAGTCAAAATTACAGTATCTAACTAGAATCTTTGACTCTCTACAGGAAAATGTCTGCGTCCAACCCATTGGCACGTATCCTAGACACACATAGACTGACTGGACCCAATTATAAAGATTGGCTCAGGAACTACAAAATTGTTTTGGGTTCAGAGAAGTTAACACATGTTTTGGACCAGGACCCTCCCACCTTACCAGCTCGTCCATCCACTGAACAGAGAGCGTCTCTGGAAAAATGGATTGACGAAGACAATAAGGCCAGATACTACATGTTGGGCTCGATGTCTGATGAGCTCCAGCGCCAACATGAAGATATCGGGACTGCTCGCCAAATGTTGGCTCACCTGCAGGAGATGTTTGGTGAACAGAGTCGCGCAGCCAAATATCAAGTCACGAAACGACTTTTTAAGGCTAAGATGCGTGATGGGCAGTCAGTCCAAGATCACTGTCTGACAATGATCAAGGACATGGAAGAGCTTGAGAAGCTCGGTGTGAAGTTGGACTTGGATCTGCAGAACGATATTATTCTGCAATCCTTGACTGATGCATATGGGCAATTCATCATGAATTACCACATGCATAAACTTCAAAATTCCTTGGCCGAGTTAATGAATATGCTGGTTACCGCTGAGCTTTCTATGAAAGGTTCTAAAGGCTCAGTTCTTGCTATGGAATGGACTTCTTCCAAAAGAAAGTCTTATGGAAAGAAAAAGAAGTCTGTGAAAAAGCAAAAGGTGGAAGGATCAAAGAAGAAGAAGGCAGAACCGAAGAAGAAGGTCGATGGCAAAGGAAAGTATTTCCATTGCAACAGCGACGGCCATTGGAAGCGGAACTGCCCTACTTACCTGGCCACCCTGAAGAACAAGAAGGAAGGTCCTTCTGGAGGTATGCTCGTTATTGAGTCTAACCTTACGATTTCTTCTGCATCCAGTTGGGTGCTTGACTCTGGTTCTAGTGCTCATCTGTGCACTTCTATGCAGGGTCTTGAGGATAGCAGGAGGCTGAGGGATGGAGACATGATCCTACGCATCGGTAATGGAGCAAGAGTTGCTGCAGTAGCCGTGGGAACATACCCTCTGCGATTACCATCTGGTTTAGACTTAGTTTTAAAAGACTGTTATTATGTGCCTGCAGCTAGCAGGAATTTGATTTCTGTTTCATGCTTAGCACAAGAAGGTTATGTGATCACCTTCTTTAAGGACCATTGTAACATTCTTTATGAAAGAAATAAAATTGCAAATGGTTTTCCTTATTAATGGTCTTTATCAGTTGCATATTGATGTACCTATTTTAACTATCGAGCAAAACGTGAATGCCAAACGACCTAGGGATAGTCCAAACGACAGATATCTATGGCACCTGAGATTAGGTCATATAGCAGAAGATAGGATTAACAAATTGGAGAAAAATGGGCTATTGAGTCCATTGACTTTTGAGTCATATCCAACTTGTGAATCTTGTCTTCAAGGCAAAATGACTAAACTCCCTTTTGTTGGACATGGGGAGAGGGCCACAGATCTCCTTGCCCTAGTACATACTGATGTGTGCGGCCCATTTGATGTGCCGGCTAGAGGCAATTTTGTCTACTTCATTACCTTTACCGATGATCTGTCTAGGTATGGGTATGTGTATCTTATGAGACACAAGTCTGAAGCCTTTTGAAAAGTTCAAAGAATTCAGACATGAAGTAGAAAAACAAACTGGAAAACCCATTAAGGTTCTTCGATCAGATCGAGGAGGTGAATACCTTAGCCGGGAATTCCTAGACTATCTTAAAGAAAATGGCATAGTCTCTCAATGGACTCCACCAGGAACACCTCAACTCAATGGGATTTCAGAATGGAGAAATCGGACTCTATTGGATATGGTTCGATCCATGATGAGCTTCACAGACCTCCCAGATTTTCTTTGGGGACATTCATTGTTAACTTCAATTCTATTTACTGAATAGGGTTCCCTCTAAAACCGTTCCTACCACACCGTATGAGATATGGCACGGTAAGAAACCAAGTCTGAGTCATCTCAGAATTTGGGGTTGTCCGGCTCATGTCAAAAGACAACAAGCGGACAAGTTAGAGTTTAGGTCCTTTAGAGCTCGATTCATAGGATATCCTAAAGAGTCATTAGGATACTATTTCTACATTCCAGAAGACCACAATGTGATTGTGAGTCGACATGCCATATTTCTTGAAAAATAGTTTATTCAAGATAGTGGCATTGGAAAGCAGATTAAGCTTGATGAGAAAGTCTCACAAGCAGAACGAGCTAAGGACCAAGTGGAACCAAATCAGGTTGAGCCAATAAGAACACTACCTCCTCCACCTCGTAGATCGGAAAGAGTTTTCCCGTCCCCCTGAAAGATACTTAGGTATTATTTCAGAGGAGTAGAGAAAATGTTCCTCATAGGTAATGGTGCTCATGGTGATGATCCCAAAACCTACAACGAGGCGATATCAGATATCGACTCCGAGAAATGGCTTGAGGCAATGAAGTCAGAAATTGACTCGATGCACTCAAACCAAGTCTGGACCTTGGTAGATCCACCAGAAGGTATAGTACCTATTGGGTGTAAATGGATCTTCAAGAGAAAGATTGGTGCAGATGGGAAATGTGGAGACATTCAAGGCTAGACTAGTGGCAAAAGGTTATAGTCAACGTGAAGGCATTGACTATCAGGATACCTTTTCCCCGGTAGCTATGCTAAAATCCATCCGCACATTGCTTGCCGTTGCAGCCTATTTCGATTATGAAATATGGCAAATGGACGTGAAAACGGCATTCCTAAATGGATATCTTGAGGAAGATATCTATATGGAACAGCCGCTAGGTTTCACATCCAGTGATACTGATCACAAGGTTTGCAAGCTGCAAAGGTCCATATATGGACTTAAGCAAGCATCTCGGAGCTGGAACACTCGTTTCAATGATGTGATCAAAAAGTTTGGTTTCATCAAAAATGAAGAGGAACCATGTGTTTTCAAAAGGGTCAGTGGGAGCGCTGTTGTCTTCCTCGTATTGTACGTGGATGACATCCTCCTTATTGGGAATGATATTCCCATGTTGACATCAGTCAAGATGTGGTTGTCCTAAGGAATTCTCCATGAAAGACCTAGGTGAAGCATCCTTTATTCTAGGAATTAAGGTCTATAGGGATAGACCGAATAGGATGCTAGGACTTTCACAGAAGATGTACATAGAGGAAGTACTAAAGAGGTTTAGTATGGAAAACTCTAAGAGGGGATTAATACCCTTCAGACATGGTATTCATCTTTCCAAGAAGATGTGCCCCAGCACACCTGAGGAAATAGAACGCATGAGCAAGATCCCTTATGCTTCTGCAATAGGGAGCCTCATGTATGCCATGCTATGTACACGACCTGATATAGCCCATGCTGTGAGTGTCACAAGCAGATATCAGTCAAATCCAGGTGAAGAACACTGGACTTCTGTGAAATGTATCCTTAAGTACTTGAGAAGAACTAAGGATATGATGTTGGTCTTTGGTAATGGAGAACTCCAAGTTCAGGGATACACAGACTCGGACTTCATGTGATAGATGATCGAAAGTCGACATCTGGCAGACCTGTTTGTGCTGGAAGAGTTCCAAGCAAACAAACGGTGATACCACCTTCCATCCGCGATTACCTTGAGAAAGGTTACGTTGAGGTCAAGAGAGTCAACTCCACAGATAATGTGGCAGACCCACTTACAAAGCCGTTGGGCCAGCAGAAGATCGAAGCCCACCTTGAGAAGATGGGACTTAGACTTGTAGCCAATTGGCTTTAGGACAAGTGGGAGATTGTTAGATATATGTGCCCTAGAAGCCAGAATTGGCTGACACTTGTAATACACTTCTAGGGGCAAAATTGTAATTTTGACTATAATTAATAAAATGGGTTATTTTCTATCACATATGTGTATTTAGTGTCTGTGATACATCCTTTGAGTTAATGGTAATGATAATTCATATTTTCAAGAGTTGAAAATTTAAGACATGAATAATCATTATTAACTCATAAACATGCTCCCGACCATAGGATCATCACGAGGATGGTGATTGATCCGGAAGGTTGGTGTACGATCGCTTCTCTTTAGTAGATGAGTCTTGAGTCTACGGTGTGGAGACACCGGAGCGAGAGTACAGGTACTCGTTAGAGAACGAGGGCACTGAGCGTGACCACCTCGAGTAGTCATTAGGGAGTCTACCTTCTCGTCAATGACTGACTCGATGCTGCAGTAGTGTGTCTGGTTCTTTGACCTGAGATGCATCGGCAGTTCACCTTGAGGGTGTTATAGTTTGACTACACCATTACTCGGTCTCCTAGCCATATGGAACCCTGAGGTGTATGTTGGCTATAGCATGTTCATTGTAGGAACTGGATGCATCAAGATGGAATCTATCTACCTCGGTGGTAGAGGAGCAGCCCTATGATGATCATGAGAATCAAGTCCAGAAGCCCATGGCCATGGTAGAGTGAAATAATAGAAAGAGTTTCTATTTAGATTTTCACATTGGACTCGAATCGAATGATTACATCATATGACAGAGACTAGGGTTTGACGAGTTCACCTTAACCCTAATCTGATCGGGGCTCAAGATAGAAGAACTTAATCACACAGGTAGCTGCACCAAGAGGTTCGCATTCAGCTCTGATGGGTTGCCACCATATACTGCTAGGTGTCACTGGTGGATTTTGGGAGCAATTAGAATGATTTAGATGATCGATCATTCTAGCTGTTCGAATCAGAAGAGTTCTGATCCATCGAAAGGAGTTTCGATGATGTCGATGATAGAGATCATGACATATCCCATTACCATACAGAACTGAACCTAACTGGGTCACACAAACAAGGGTTTGAATCTGGTGATCATCAATTGAACTGATCTAGTTCAATTGATCTGAATGAGATTCAATTAGGTTCAAGGAAATCGTGCTAGCACTCGATTGAACCTAACGTTCTTCTTTTACTATCATAAATAAGTTGTCCTGACTGAGCCAAAGGAGTTTGTGCTCAATCAGAGGCCTTCATATGGTCTGACTGGAGGTTGTCCAAGTCAGAATAGGTTGTCTTATTTGTAAGACATTACCTGCCATTTTTGGTCACCTGCCATTTCTTGTTCTTTGACTTTGGTCAAAAGTCTACCTTTGACTGGTCAAACGTTGACCATTCACCCTTTGACTTTTGACCACATGTCATGCACCTATTGGAGAGCTGGTGGGGGCTTGTCCCCCTGCCAGAACCTGGCAAGGAGAAGGGCGCACGCCAAGGGTGGCGTGAGCCCAAGTAGGAGGCGCCTAGGAGTCCTTGTTGGACAAGGACTCCACCTCCCTTTTGGATTCCAATCAGAGTTCTACTAAGAATCCAGTTTGACTGGTCTTAGGCACCCTCTAAGGAGGAATCCAGGGGTCTCTATTCCAACCAATCAGATTTAGATCTGATTTCACAAAGGGTTGTGATTGGTTGAGAGGAAGAGGAGTTGGATCACAAGAGGTCTATAAATAAGACCCTGCGCCCAACCCTAATCCTAAGTAAGAGTGAATGCAATTGAGAAACCCCACGCCCCAAGGCTGCCTCTCCCCTCCTTCTCTCCATGCCATAGTCTCTTCTCCCCTTGCTCTCCACGTCCAAAAGTGTTTTGGATTTAGTTGGTGCGATTCAGATCAAGGAAAGGCGATCAAAAGCAAGAAGGCTGCGCTGCTGCAAAAGGACGACTGCAGATCTTCAAAAGAGTTTTGAAGATCCTCCAGATCAGATCCAGATCTGATTTTTGGAGGTGTGATAGAGAAGAAGAGGATCTCCAGATCCAACCCGAGTGGATACCGGTAGAGGCCAGGCGCTTGCGTGGCTAAGATCCAGAACCTTCCGCTGCAATCAGGATCATCTACAGGGTAATAGGATTATCCAAATCAGGTAAATTGAATTTGATTTAATTTATCTTATTTTATTTTATTTATTAAAATAATAAGAATCAGATCTGAAATATATCAAGATCTGATTGAGATCAAGAGAAAATTTTTGAAATATATCTCTTGATCTAATCAAATCTGGACGAACCTGGACTGGGAAATCAGGATTTCCCTTCACTTTCAATCTAAAGTGACGGAAAGAGATTTAATGTTGATCCACAGCCAGTTTTATATTCCTCCTAAGTTTCAACTGGAGGTTCCAAAGGCTGAAGAGCATGCCTGCAGGCCTCTCTTGGGTCAAATTAGTGTGTATGAAGAGTGTTTCTGAGCTGGACTAAGGTTTTCAGTTCACCCCTTCTTCGTCACACTCTCTTTGTCATCCTCTTCCATTTTTTGGAAATATCATTCTGTTCAATGGTGCCAAATTCATGGCGACATATCTATGGCTTTACTGCGGTGTGTGTTTTGATCGGGGTTGAGCCGAGCATTGCACTTTTTTATTATTATTTTACTTTAAAGAGACATCCTAGCTTCCGTGGATGGTGGTACGTGACCCCTAGGAGTAGGAAGAATATTCCTCCATTGATTTGAGGTGCTCCTACCACCGTTCATGATTGGAAGGGATACTTTCTGTTTGTATCTTGCTTTTCAAGTGAAGAGTAGGGTTTCATGGATTGGGGAGAGCCATAGGAGGCTGTTCTAAGGGGCCCTCCACTCGATCAACATTTGGCATAGGATCTGAAAGTTTTATACAGTTTTAATATTTTAGAGTTAAAAGAGCTTCTTTCTGAGCAGAGCTTATTTAATATGGATATTAGCCAGACCAGTCTTGAAGGTACATATTCGCTCTTTACTCTTATAGTCTCATTTTTTAGATTCTTGAACCTGACGTCAATGTGCAAACTTATTTTGCTATAGGAGCGGATTTGAATTTGTCACAATTGTCGGGTCCAAAGATCTTTCAAAAGAGGAGGATGGAGACAGTAGGTGGAAAATCTGCCCAAGCTTGGGTCAGACTTCTCCCTGCTTCTCTAGTTTTTAGGTCGAAGGATCCTGAACCACCAACCGTTAAGGGCTTCGAGATTGTGCAACTCCCGCATGGCTTTGACCTTCCGATTCTTGAGGGAGGTCAGGGGAGCCCTATTGAATGTTTATTCATTGAGGCTGTTTTGAACTTGCCAGCCCCTGACATTTTCGACCTTTTTCTTGAAGAGCATCCAATCAAAGTCATGGAAATTTCTGTGACCGCTTCAGATAAAGCCAAGTCAGTTGAGATTTTGAAAACCTCTAATGCTTCGACAGCCGAAGAGCAGCCTACTACGACCGTGCGGCCTTCTAGGACCACGACAGCTAGAATGGGGCTTCATGACTCCATCTTAGAGGACTATAAGCTAGCATCCGAGGTATTCTCCAACATTCTCCATTCAATCGATGCCACAAAATTATTGACCGAGCCTTTAAAGATGAGGAGGCAAAAAGCAATGGATTATTTTCTCCAAGTAAGTTGGAGATATTTATCCTCGGATTTGAGTTAATCCTTTATTATGGAACATTCTCGTCACTAATTTTGATAAATATTCTACCAACTCGCCCATTACTTAAATAGATTTATGGAGAGTACTTTCAAGCTATCTTTCGAGACGATGAGGTATAGGACTGAAGCCAAAATACTTAAAGTCGCCAAGGACAAGACATCAAAAAATGCCGGAGAAGCTTCCATCAAGGCTGATGCTATAGAAAAGAGGGCCTAGGATGCCAAGATGTCGCTAGTGAAGTCTGCCAAGGAGAACTTCCATTTACTAGGTATAAATGAGGCTCTGACCTCAGAGATAGAGGCATTAAAACTCGGCTTGTCGAGGCCAAGGTGTTTGAAGAGGGGGCTCAAGTTTCATTAAAGGATGCAGAAGAGAGGATGGCCTCATTGTAGGATGATGTGAGAGCACAGATTGAGGTCACCACTGTAAAAGTCATTGAGAAGTTTCGAACGTCGAAAGAATATGAAGATGAGCAAGATATGTTTGTTGTCGACACCTATGATGAAGGAAGGCCCTCTGTTCGTCGTGAGGTAGCTTCACATTATCCAGGATTGAACCTGAATTTTTTAGATGAGGATTTAGAAGCTACCAATATCGATGTGATGGGGGTACGATCTGATCCAAAGGATGTGCTTTGACCTCGTCTTTACTTATGTGTTTTCTCAGGTTGTAAGAAATCCTTATAAA
>QRFJ01001681.1:245678-329264 GCA_006176705.1 Cocos nucifera | reverse complement strand
CTAGCCATTTCTCGAAGTCGATATCTGATATCCCTTATTATAGATTTTGGGATCATCATCATGAGCACCATTACCTACGAGAATATTTTCTCTACTTCCTCTGAAATAATACCTAAGTATCTTTCAGAGGGAAAAACTCTTTTCGATCTACAGGTGGAGAGTAGTATTCTTATTAGCTCAACTTGATTGGTTCAATTGGTCTTAGCTCGTTCTTGTGAGACTTTCTCATCAAGCTTAATCTGCTTTCCAATGCCATATGAATAACTATTTTCAAGAAATGGCATGTCGACTCACAATCACATTGTGGTCTTCTAGAATGAAGAATAGTATCCTAATGACTCTTTAGGATATTCCTATGAATCGAGCTCTAAGGACTAAACTCTAACTTGTCCGCTTGTTGTCTTTTTGACATGAGCCGACCAACCCCAAATTCTAAGATGACTCAGACTTGGTTTCTTACCGTGCCATATCTCATACGGTGTGGTAGAAATGGTTTTAGAGGAAATCCAATTCAGTAGATAAATTGAAGTTAACAATGAGTGTCCTCAAAAAAAATCAGAGAGGTCTGTGAAGCTCATCATAGATCGGACCATATCCAATAGAGTCCGATTTCTCTGTTCTGAAACCCATTGAGTTGAGTATTCCTGGTGGAGTCCATTGAGAGAGCATTTTTTTGAGATAGTCTAGGAATTTTTGGCTAAGATATTCACCTCCTCGATCTGATCGAAGAACCTTAATGGATTTTTCAGTTTGTTTTTCTACTTATTCGAAGGCTTCAGAAACTTGTGTCTCATAAGATACCATACCCATACCTAGATAGATCATCGATAAAGATAATGAAATAGACAGAAATTCCTCTAGTCGGCAATCAAATGGACCGCACACATCAATATGTAAGGACCAAGGAGATCTATGCCCTTTCCCCATGTCTATAAAATAAGGAGTTTAGGTCATTTTGCTTGAAATAAGATTCACAGTTGGATATGACTCGAAAGTCAATGGACTCAATAGCCCATTTTTCTCTAATTTGTTGATCCTATCTTTTGCTATATGACCTAATCTTAGGTGCCATAGATATCTATCGTTTGGACTATCCTAGGTCGTTTGGCATTCACGTTTTGCTCGATAGTTAGAACAGATACATCAATATGTAGCTGATAAAGACCGTTAATAAGAAAACCATTTGCAATTTTATTTCTTTCATAAAGAATGTTACAATGGTCCTTAAAGAAGGTAATCACATAGCCTTCTAGTGCTAAGCATGAAATAGAAATCAAATTTCTGCTAGCTGCAGGCACATAATAACAGTCTTTCAAAACTAAGTCTAAACCAGATGGTAATCGAAGAGGGTATGTTCTCACCGCCAGTGCAGCAACTCTTGCTCCATTACCGATGCGTAGGATCATGTCTCCATCCCTCAGCCTCCTGCTATCCTCAAGATCCTGCATGAAAGTGCACAGATGAGCACTAGAACCAGAGTCAAGCACCCAACTGGATGCAGAAGAAATCGTAAGGTTAGACTCAATAACGAGCATACCTCCAGAAGGACCTTCCTTCTTATTCTTCAGGGTGGCCAGGTAAGTAGGGCAGTTCCGCTTCCAATGGCCGTCGCTGTTGCAATGGAAACACTTTCCTT
Organism: Cocos nucifera; assembly: GCA_006176705.1. Lineage (NCBI taxonomy): Eukaryota > Viridiplantae > Streptophyta > Magnoliopsida > Arecales > Arecaceae > Cocos > Cocos nucifera. The sequence continues at coordinate 327,628 of QRFJ01001681.1, read as the reverse complement.
GACATCGGCCTTCTTTGGCTCTGCCTTCTTCTTCTTTGCCTTCCTTCCACCTTCTGCTTTTTCACAGACTTCTTTTTCTTTCCATAAGACTTTCTTTTGGAAGAAGTCCGTTCCATAGCAAGAACTGAGCCTTTAGAACCTTTCATAGAAAGCTCAGCGGTGAACCAGCATATTCATTAATTCGGCCAAAGAAATTTTGAAGTTTATGCATGTGGTAATTCATGATGAATTGCCCATATGCATCAGTCAAGGATTGCAGAATAATATCGTTCTGCAGGTCCAAGTCTAACTTCACACCGAGCTTCTCAAGCTCTTCCATGTCCTTGATCATTGTCAGATAGTGATCTTGGACTGACTGCCCATCATGCATCTTAGCCTTAAAAAGTCATTTCGTGACTTGATATTTGGCTGCGCGACTCTGTTCACCAAACATCTCCTGCAGGTGAGCCAACATTTGGCGAGCAGTCCCGATATCTTCATGTTGGCGCTGGAGCTCATCAGACATCGAGCCCAACATGTAATATCTGGCCTTATTATCTTCGTCTATCCATTTTTTCAGAGACGCTCTCTGTTCAATGGATGGACGGGCTGGTAAGGTGGGAGGGTCCTGGTCCAATACATGGGTTAACTTCTCGAACCCAAAACTATTTTGTAGTTCCTGAGCCAATCTTTATAATTGGGTCCAGTCAGTCTATGTGTGTCCAGGATACGTGCCAATGGGTTGGACGCAGACATTTTTCTGTAGAGAGTCAAAGATTCTAGTTAGATACTGTAATTATGACTTGACCAATTTATTTAGAAATTTTATTTTTAAACAAATTAGCTCCCACTATTTTCTCGGATCCCTACACTCCCTCTGTAGAGATGCAAAAATCTCCACGATTAATGATTTCTAGTGGGTGGTGCGGTCTCACCAACTGACTCATCACCTCACCTAACAGTTATTGGTGATGGGTTAGCCAATGAGTGAACAACTCTTGTTCAATGATTCTCTAATCATGGTGCACCCAAACTTGGTCTCTAATTCATGAATCTCACCGTATCCAGAATATTGATCCACTCCTTAGTTAAGTCAGACCCACCATTTGCATAGACTGGATTCCTAATTGAGTCTCTCACCGTATCCGAAATATTGAGCCCAACTCATCCTCCAGCCCATAGCATCCAATGCCTAATAGACATGGTTGCATCTTCCCGGTGCAACTGAGCCACTGTATCCAGCCGAGAACAATCAACCCCGGGAAGGGCCCGCACATCTACAATGGTGGAAGACCTCAGACTTAATCTTTTCTTAGGGAGAATTGATTCAGGTCTCATTAAACTAGACTTGTCATAGTCATAACAATTATGACTAACCTAGTGGCATGGGTTAGCTCGGATTATTGACCACCTCAGATCAGAACTGTGTCAACAGATATGGCCAGGTAAGTGAGACCGGTGGAAGGAATATGCCATTAACTCGTACAAGAATGCATTCAGGTCGAGTAGCTTCCAATTAAAAACCAGTCGGTCGTATGTGCCAAACTTACCTTAGACACCAAATTATTGAGTCAAACCAATTGGGTTAGCCTACAATCCAGACTCTAACCTCTGAGCCTAATTAGGTCTTGCTTGATCGTGACTCGATCTTGACCCAGACTTAATCCTATTAGGCTGGTCAATTTAAGCATTGTTGATCCCATCTAACCAACTCTTGATTCGGTTTGATCAACCGCTTAGACCTAATTGAGCTACCCAAGCCCGAACCCAGTATTATGAATATGTCTTAGATCTAAAATTCTCAATTTTAGACCTAATTAATATTCCATAATCTTAATTCTTAATTAAGTAGGGTTCATAAACAAAATATGCACAATAAATCCTAGGGTTTCAGGATCTAGGGTTTTGCAGAAAGTAAGTTTTGGATTTCTGATTAAGGACGAACACGCAGCACCCCTACACATCATAAGAACACCCCATCGAATGGGAAGAGAGGGCCTTTAAACCCTTCTTCATTCTTATGATCCGGACGGCCAAGAGGAACGCCTTAATCAGGAACATGCAATACTACAAAACAGTTTTAGATCTATATCATATATCTCATATACAAATTAGATCTAATCATGGCATATTTTGCATACATCTCATGTATCGAATCATGCATATTTTCAGATCTAAATTATCTCATAATAATCTAAAAAATTAGATTTAAATTGATCTAATCAAAATAAATTCTAATCTAGACAATTATGTAGAACTATTCTACAACTAGTCTAGACATGCATCAATCATATCTCATATGATGTTTAAAATTAAATAATTTTTATTTGCTATTTTTTAGATGTTATTATAACAATTATAATATCAAAAAATAGTAAATAAATAGATCTAAAATATGATTTAATCAGATTAAATCAAAAACATGCAAGACTATTCTATAGAACTATTCTATTTTAGAACTAGTCATGCATATTTTCTAATCTTAGATCCAAATCATTTAATTTTAATTTTTTCTGATTTCAGATCTGATCACATCTCATGTGACATCTAAAATCACTTTATTTTTTAATTAAAATAAATTTAAAATTAGATCTAAATACTTTTAGAACCTTGGCTCTGATACCAGTTGAAGGAAAAATCCTGATTTTTCGGATCCAGGTTCGTTCAGATCTGATCAGATCAAGAGATATATTTCAAAAATTTTTTCTTTAATCTAGATCAGATCTAAGATGTTTTAGATCTAATTCTTATTATTTTAATAATAAAAATAAAATTTAAATAAATTAAATCAAATTTAATTTACCTTGATGTTGGGTAATCCTATTATCCGTTGATGATCCTGTAAGCAGCGGAAGGTTCTGGATCTAGCCACGCAAGTGCCTGGCCTCTACCGGTATCCACTCGGGTTGGATCTGGAGATCCTCTTCTTCTCTATCATGTCTCCAAAAATTAGATCTGGATCTGATCTGGAGGATCTTCAAAACTCTTTTGAAGATCAGCAGTTGTCCTTTGCAGCAGCGCAGCCTTCTAGCTTTCAGTCGCCTTTCTCTCATCTGGATCGCACCAACCAAGATCCAAAACTCCTTTGGACATGGAGAGGAGAGGGAGAAGGTGGACTTTGGCATGGAGGAGGAGAGGAGAGGCAGCCTTGGGGCATGGGGAATTAATTGTTTCTCTCTTTTGAGTTGGGCGCAGGGTCTTATTTATAGACTATCTGTGATCCAACTCCTCTTCTTCCCAACCAATCACAACTCCTTTGTGAAATCAGATCTAAATCTGATTGGTGGAAATAGAGTCCCCTGGATTCCTCCTTAGAGGGTGCCTAAGACCAGTCAAACTTGGTTCTTAGGAGAACTCTAATTGGAATCCAAAAAGGAGATGGAGTCCTTGTCCAACAGGGACTCCTAGGCGCCTCCAACTTGGGCGCACGCCACCCTTGGCGTGCGCCCTCCTCCTTGCCAGGTTCTGGCAGGGGGACAAGGCCCCCACCAGCTCTCCAATAGGTGCATGACATGTGGATCAAAAGTCAAAGTGTCAATGGTCAACATTTGACCAGTCAAAGGTCAACTTTTGACCAAAGTCAAAGGAACAAGAAATGGCAGGTGACCAAAAATGGCAGGTAATGTCTTACAAAATAAGACAACCTTTTTTCTGACTGGACAACCTCCAGTCAGACCATATGAAGGCCTCTGATTGAGCACAAACTCCTTTGGCTCAGTCAGGACAACTTATTTATGATAGTAAAAGAAGAACGTTAGGTTCAATCGAGTGCTAGCACGATTTTCCTTGAACCTAATTGAATCTCATTCAGATCAATTGAACTAGATCAGTTCAATTGATGATCACCAGATTCAAACCCTTATTTGTGTGACCCAGTTAGGTTCAGTTCTGTATGGTAATGGGATATGTCATGATCTCTATCATCGACATCATCGAAACTCCTTTCGATGGATCAGAACTCTTTTCTGATTCGAACAGCTAGAATGATCGATCATCTAAATCATTCTAATTGCTCCCAAAATCCACCAGTGACACCTAGCAGTATATGGTGGCAACCCATCAGAGCTGAATGCGAACCTCTTGGTGCAGCTACCTGTGTGATTAAGTTCTTCTATCTTGAGCCCCGATCAGATTAGGGTTAAGGTGAACTCGTCAAACCCTAGTCTCTGTCATATGATGTAATCATTCGATTCGAGTCCAATGTGAAAATCTAAATAGAAACTCTTTCTATTATTTCACTCTGCCATGGCCATGGACTTCTGGACTTGATTCTCATGATCATCATAGGGCTGCTCCTCTACCACCGAGGTAGATAGATTCCATCTTGATGCAATCCAGTTCCTACAATGAACATGCTATAGCCAACATACACCTCAGGGTTCCATATGGCTAGGAGACCGAGTAATGGTGTAGTCAAACTATAACACCCTCAAGGTGAACTACCGATGCATCTCAGGTCAAAGAACCAGACACACTACTGCAGCATCGAGTCAGTCATTGACGAGAAGGTAGACTTCCCTAATGACTACTCGAGGTGGTCACGCTCAGTGCCCTCGTTCTCTAACGAGTACCTATACTCTCGCTCCGGTGTCTCCACACTGTAGACTCAAGACTCATCTACTAAAGAGAAGCGATTGTACACCAACCTCCCGGATCAATCATCATCCTCATGATGATCCTATGATCGGAAGCATTTTATGAGTTAATAATGATTATTCATGTCTTAAATTTTCAACTCTTAAAAATATGAATTATCATTAGCATTAACTCAAAGGATGTATCACAGACACTAAATACACATATGTGATAGAAACTAACCCATTTTATTGATTATAGTCAAAATTATAATTTTGCCCCTAGAAGTGTATTACAAGTGTCAGCCAATTCTGGCTTCTAGGGCACATGTATCTAACACATAGGGCTTGGAAGAAGAGGTCTTATTAATGACCTCGATTCTCTTATCGAGCTCCAGAGCCTCCTCTCCAAAATTTGATCCCAGACCATGTACGCCTTAGATTGCTAGGGAGAGTGATGACCAGGGGTTGAATCATGCCCAGATTGTGGGCTAATAGACTGTTGGTGGGTCTGCTTTCTTCTCAGGCTTCAAAGATGCATCCAAAGTGGGTCGGCCTGAGGTTGTAAGTTGAAGGCCGGTAGTTGAGGTGGTACCATTGCAGGGGTGCAATCGGGACCACCGGGAGAAAAATAGGCTGCACCATCGAGGGTGGTGCAAGGATTGGAATAGGTTGACTTGACTGTGGTGCTGTAGAAGGAGACACTAAAAAAATTTGGACTGCTTGGAGTGCAGTCGTTAATGTATTAACCTGCTGGAGGAGCAGGTTGAACTGGTCCAACATTATAGAAATTGGTTGAAGAGGCGAAGAAGTTTCTACCACCATGGATTTGACGAGGTCATCGCCTTTGAGATCTACCTGATGGGAGGTGGCAGCATCTATGAGGTGCGAAGATGTTTTTTTGGATGGCATGTTTGAATATAAAGTAGGCCCTTCCTCTATATGTTGTTGCTTGAAATTGTTTGCTTCAGAAGCAGAGTGATCAGTCCAGCATAGGGATACTGGAGTGATCTGTAAAATAAAGTTGGAGTCGGAGGATTTGACTCCGACAAGAACTCTCCGATGCTCAAATCAGTAGAGAACGAACAAATAACAACGGATTCTTGGAGAAAATTTTTTTGCTTATTTGGATCCTCAGGATTTGTGATATTTATAGAAGATCTCATGGTTGTTATGCCATTTTGCTAATCACGTCATTCTAAGATCGTGGCCATTTTTCAGGATGGAAAGACTGTCGCTAGTGTGATTATATATTTTTTTTATCTCTATTATTTTTGGCTTAGTGGGAAATAGCTGGATCATGATTGGATCTTACCTGTATCATCGTTTATCTTGGAATAGAATTATTGAGATCGATAGAGTACTTTGGACTGTTTTGTAGGTCGGGAGAGAGTCCATGAGGTATTTTGACCTCGAAACACTGATGTCTTGATGCCGATCCAAGGCAACCCAAGCATTGAACAGCTCGATCCGAGGTGTTCACATTACCATCATAACATTTTCATATGAGATATGGTATAAAAGATGATAATAAATAGAGAATCAAAAATAAAATACCTAATAAATAAAAATCTTTTTATTTGGAACATTAGGAAAGTATTTTCATGGATACATGTGGTGATCACCTTGGATCACTACAATCCTTTCTGGGTTAGGATTGTATCATGACTACACAAGTTTACATGGTTTGCAATTTTGCATTCTATAGTAACAGAAATAAAAGGCTAACCCTATTTGAAATAAGGTTAATCAATTGGTGTCTAAGGAAAGTGATACATAGTGATGATTTCTTAATTAGAACCATTGCGAAAGTACAAGGAGCCTTCCATCAATCTTATATTTACCTAAACAATGTGAACAATTGAGTTCTAAATTTAAGTTGCTTTGCATTGAAGCTTACCGTAAATGTTTGCAACCATGATTTTGGACTTGGTGAACCAAGTTAGGATATCTCATGTAGATCCATCTTAATTATGGATTTACATTAGATGTAAATAAATAATTAAACAAAGAGACCTAAATTAAAATCTTCTCATAGATATTAAGTCGAGCAATCTTCCATCATTGTAAATGTGCAGGCACTCTACTGGTGTTGATTATTCTCGAATGGATATAGTGGTTCAATTGCATCAAAAAAGTACAATCACTCTATGACATGAGATGTTACGAGATAGAGATAGGATTGGATTCTAATAACTATTTGGTGAGAAACCCAATGATGGCTTCATGTCGTGTAAACGACGGGTCTGACTTAACTAAGAAATGGACCAATAATTATCAGGTGAGGTTTCAGGACTTAGAGATCGGTGACCATGATAACTTGCTTAAGGAAGCATTAGATAAGAGTTGTTCACCTATCGGTTGACCCATCACTAATAACTGTCAGGTAACATAGTATGCAATTGGTGAGACCATAGTACCCACTTGAAACTTGAGTCATGAAGGTTTTTATTTCTCCACTTGAGGGGTATGGAAGATTCGAGAACATAGTGAGAGATAGTTTGTTTTTAAAAATAAAACTCATAAAACAAACTAATACAAGTCAATTACAATGTCTAACTAAAATTTTCTTCTCTCTATGGAAAAATATCTTCCAACCCTCCCACTTGCATCTTAGAGACCAACCGACCGACTGGATCCAATTACAAAGATTGGCTATGGAGCTTAAAGATTGTCTTTAGTTCTGAGAAGCTAAGCTATGTTTTGGATGAGAAGATCTCTTCTCTTCCAACTTGTCCAACTGTTGGTCAAAGGGCAACCTATCAAAAGTGGCTGGATGACGACGACAAGGCTTGGTGCTACATGCTGGTTTCTATATCCAATGAACTCCTACGCTAGCACGAGGACATGAAAACTATCAAGGGCATACTGACTCATCTATAAGAATTGTACAGTGAGCAGAGTCGCATAGCTCGCTATGAAGTTTTCAAGCAACACTTCAAGATGAAGATGCATGATGGGCAGTCAGTTCATGATCACTGTTTGACAATAATCAAGGACTTAGAGGAGCTTGAGAAGCTCTGCATATCCATGGATAAGGAGTTATAGCTCGATCTGATCCTATAGTCCCTACCTGATTTGTATGGACAGTTTATCGTAAACTACCATATGAAGAAGATTGATTACACCAAGGCTAATTTGATGAATATGCTATTGACTGTAGAAGGGTCCTTGAAGAGTTTAAGAGGCTATATTCTTGCTGTAGAGCGGACTTCATTTTCTAAGAGAAAGTCTATTGGGAAGAAGAAGAAGTCCATTAAGAAGCAGAAGAAGGACAAGCCAAAGCAGCAAGCTTCCAAGAAGAAGGCTGTAGATAAAAGAAAGTATTTTTACTGTAACAATAATGGCCACTGGAAGAGAAACGATCCTATCTATCTGACCAGCCTGAAAAACAAGAAGGACGGCATACCTTCTGGAGGTATGTCTGACCTGCTTGTTATTGAAACTAACTTTACGGTTTGTTTTACTTTCAGTTAGGTCATAGACTATGGTTCTAGTGCTCATCTGTGCACTTCTGTGCAGGATCTGAAGGAAGTAGATGGCTGAGGAAAGGCGAGATCACTCTATGGGTCAGAAATGGAGCAAGAATTACTATTGTGACTGTGGGGACCTATTATCTACCACTGCCGTTAGGATAGTTTAATTTTTAGGAACTATTATTTTGTACCTGCTGCAAGCAAAAATTTAATTTCTATTTCTAGTTTCACGTAGAATAATTATGTATTTTCTTTCAATGAAGACTACTATATCATTTATTTTGAAAATAAAATGGTTAGATGTGATTTTTTAATTGATAGTTTCTATTATTTACATGTCGATGTATCTGTTAACATAACCAAGCAGGATATGAATGCCATAGAATCTAAGAGACTTAGATATCAAACTAATATCGGATATATGTGGCACCTTAGGCTAGATTATATAGGAGAAGAAAAGATTAATGGACTAGAGAATAGTGGATTTTTGGGCTCATTGACTTTCGAGTCATATACGGTCTATGAATTCTACCTTTAAGAAAAGATGACCAAGCTATCCTTCGTGGGACAAGAAAAAAGAACTACTAAGATACTAACTCTAGGACACACTAATATGCATGGCCCATTTAAGGTACAGGCCAGAGAAGGTTATTCTTACTTCATAACCTTAATAATGATTTATTATAGTATGGACGTATTTCTTATGTGATACAAATCTACAGCCTTAAAAAATTCAAGAAATTCAAAAAGGAAGTAAAGAAACAAACTAGGAAACCTATAAAAGTTCTTCAATCAGATCGACGAGGAAAATATCTTAGTTGAAAATTTCTAAGTTATCTAAAAAAAATGGCATAGTCATATAGTGGACTCCATCTAGAATGTTTCAACTCGATGAAATTTTAGAATGGAGAAATCAAATCATATTGGATATGATCAGATTTTAATGGTGTGCATGGCTATGCATGCAATAGGTTTTCTTAGTTTTGTTAGTTGCACCTTGATTGTTTTTAACCCACTCATCAAATTGTTTAGAAAGAAGGTGTGGAATTAAAAAGAAAATAAGTACATCCATTAACTTATTTAGAATGCAAAAAAGAAAGTTTTATTGTAATTGTATGATATTTCATAATGTAAAATAAAATCCTTTTTGGTATAATCCAATATGTTGGAGATAAATCCCGCTCCCACCAAAGTTCAGCCTGTGCTTAGCCTAATGCAGCTAGTAATCACGAAAGAGCTTCGATCAGAAATATTTTCTCTAGCGGGCAAATTTCAATCGAGCTTCTTCAAATAGCCAAACTCCTCCAACGGCCGAACCTCTTTCGAACTCCTACAGCAGCCAAACTCCATCCGAACTTCTCCATCAGCTGGACTCCTTCTGGACTTCTCCATCAGTCGAATTCTTTCTAGACTTCTCCTTTAGCCGGACTTCTCTATCAGTCAAACTCCTCCCGGACTTCTCCTTCAGTCGGATTCCTTCAGGAGCCGAACTCCTTCCAAATTTTTTCTTCAATCGAATTTCTTCAAGAGCCGAACTCCTTCTGAACTTCTTCTTCAGTCGGATTCCTCCAGTAGTCGAACTCCTTCTGGACTTCTCCATCAGCTGGACTCCTTCTAGACTTCTCCATCAATCGAATTCTTTCTAGACTTCTCCTTCGATCAGACTTCTCCTTCAGTCGGACTCCTCTTGGACTTCTCCTTCAGTCGAATTTCTTCAGAAGCCAAACTCTTTCTGGACTTCTTCTTCAGTCGGATTCCTCTAAGAGCCGAACTTCTTTCAAACTTCTTCTTCAGTCAGATTCCTCCAGGAGCCGAACTCCTTCCAAACTTCTCCTTTAGTCGGATTTCTCCAATGGATTACTTTCAAATTTTAGCTATCATTCCTCCTGGATGATCTCCTCTAGCCATATTTTCATTAGAAGTCCAAACTTCTCTGGAATTAATATATATCAAAGTTCTTCACCAATCAACACATGCTTCCTCCGAACTTTGACTATTAAATCTCGACAAATGGACACATCACTATAGGAGATACTTCTCTCTCCATAACAAACCTCATGCGGCCTCGAGCGGCCCACGATCGAATGGTATGGCTATCACTATCAGTTTGGCAATATCTCTCTCTCCGTAGCATACCCCACGCAGCCCCGAGTAGCCTACTATCGGACGGTTATGACTATCACTATCAGTCTGGCGATACCTCTCTCTCCGTAATAAATCCTACACGACCCCAAGCAACCCACGATCGGATGGTATGGCTGTCACTACCAGTCTGCTATATGCTCCATCTATAAAAAGGGATCCTCTAGATATATTTTTTCTAAGCTCTCTTCTTTTTTTCAAAATTCTGCTGAACTCTTTCCTGAGCACTCCATTTCTATTAGTCAGAAGAGTTGACTTGATCATCGAAGGGGCCTACTAGAGCCACCACCATCGAATCCGAATGGGACTTTATTTTGTAGATCACCGACGGCGATCCCTTCTTTCCCAACTTCAGCTCGATCTAACGTCAATCAAATTCTGCACCAATAGGATTGGCACAAGAGGAAGGACTTGTTGTTCCTGAGGTACCTTTATTCTTAAAGGAGTGCTCAATCAACCTTTTGGATCTTCTTCTCCAAGGTCCATCTCCATCCTCTCCTTCAATCTCAAGAAATGCATCCAAAGAAGGCGACTACCAAGAGATCTATCATTTCTACCATCAGATCTGAGCTAGATCCATTCATTTTGGCTTCAATGCCGATGCTTCGACCTCCTCCTCCATCGACAGTCATGATAGATCTGGAGTAGTTTAACCTGCTGATGCAGCTGATTCAGAGCCTCATCAAGATGGTGCAAGCCATGCGGCAGCCCTCGACGGCAATTTTGCCAGAAAATCCACCATCAGGATGTTAGGAACCGATTCTAAGGAAGAGTATTTGGGCTAGCATACCCATCATCTTTGAGAAGGAGAAACAAAGAGTAGAGGATCCTTGTTTGGATCATGATTCTTCTTCAGAAGAAATCTTCTCTATCTATAGTCGGAAGCCTTCCAAGATCTGCAATCGAGATGACGTCCTCAATCAGAAGCTGCGGAGGATGGATTAGCAGATTGAGGAGCTCGGCCATGTCGCCCCAGCTCATCATGACGATGTTCTCATCGATCCCTCCTTTCTTTTCCCGAATTATGCAAGAGCCCATTCCATCGAACTTCGAGCTTCCTTCGATTTGAAAGGTACAATAGAACCTCTGATCCGATCGATCACCTAGAGGCCATTCGGACTATGATGCTGCTCCATGACACATGATGTATTTTCATCTACCTTAAAAAAAGTAGCAAGAAACTAGTACTCGATGGGCCATTAGTTTGTGGCTTACTTCGTCAGCAGCTGACGTTCGTTCGAGGTTTGAATTTTTTGATGAATATCAAGCAGAAGGAGGGAGAATCTTTTCAGGCTTATGTCATCCGATTTAATGCTGCTGCATTGTAGGTCCAGAACCTAGATCAGTCTGTTGCAATGGCCACACTCAAGGATGACCTTTAGAAGAATGATTTGCTATTCTTTCTAGAGAAGAAGTATCCCAAGAACTTTATCGATCTACTAGCTCGGGCTGAAGGATATGCCCAAGCGAAAGAAGCCTTCAAATTGAGAGATGAGAGAGCCGCAGGAGAGTGGTAGGCAGACGAGTCTAGTAAACCCATGGCTGATGGAGGGCCGAATGAAGTTCGACCGTGCTCACGGATCCTCTCGAGTGCAAGCGAGTCCGAACTTCTCCTCAAGTTTGTCATCAAAGAAGCTCCGATGGAAGGGCACGAAGAAGTTTTCCCCTAGAAGTTTCATAACTACACCCCCCTCAATGCTCCATAGTTGTCGGTCTAAAGCAAGAGAAAATTAGCCAAGGGCGCTACCACAGTCAGAACCATCAATCAGGAAGGAATAAGAAGGAGATTGACCGCCTTCCAACATCATCAATGCTATCTCTAGAGGGCGTAGTACTTCAGCGAGCCACCATCTCTCAGTCTCAGAGTCAGGAAAAATTTATCCCAAATTAGGAAGGCCTGTATGAAGTAGAGGAGGTCATCCAGTTCGAAACTTATCGCCTGAAGGAGCTTGAAGGAATAATGCTCCCACGACTTTAAAACTCAGAGAATCTAAGAATGTACTATCGATAATTTTTCTTCAATAAAACTCCTCCATTTCAACATTATTATTTATCGGTGCAAAATCTATGTGATGATAAAAAAGAAGCAATCAATAGTGGCCATGTTAGAAATAGGAGAAGAACCTCATCCTAACATGAGCAAGTCGAAGGCCTCATTCATTTTAGATGAGATGAGGGGAGAGGCCCTGACAATGGCCCTTATGTGCCCCTAGAGCTCATTAGGAACAGAAGGAGAACCTCATCTTAACGTGAGCAAAGTCGAAGGTCTTGTTCATTTTAGACGAGATGAGGGAGAGGCCCTGAGAATGGCCCTTATGTGCCCCTACAGTCCGTTAGAAAAAGGAGGAGAACATCATCCTAACGTGAGCAAAGTCGAAGACCTCATTCATTTTAGACAAGATGAGGGAAGAGGTCCCAGCAACAGCCCTTATATGCCCCTACAACCCTTTAGAAATAGGAGGAGAACCTCATCCTAACATGAGCAAAGTTGAAGGCCTCGTTCATTTTAGACAAGATGAGAGGAGGGGTCCTTCAACCTTGGCTGGAGATAAGATTTTCCTCGAGCTTCAACGTCAACCTCAACAGGAGATAAGATCTTCTTGAACCTTGGCTGGAGATAAGATCTTTTTCAAGCTTCAATGCCAATCTCAATAGAAGATAAGATCTCCTTCAATCTCAACTAGAGATAAGATCTCTCCCGAGCTTCAACGTCAACGTGAAATAGGAGATAAGATCTTCTTCAACCTCGGTTGGAGATAAGATCTTCCTCGAGCTCGAATCTTTCAATAGGAGATAAGATCTTCCTCAACCTCAGATGGAGATAAGATCTCCTTCGAGCTTCAACACCAATCTCAAAAGGAGATAAGATCTCCTTCAACCTCGACTGGAGATAAGATCTCCCCCGAGCTTCAACACCAGTCAATAGGAAGATAAGATCTCCTTCAACCTCGGTTGGAGATAAGATCTCCTTCGAGCTTCAACTTCAACGTCAACAAGAGATAAGATCTTCTTCAACCTCGGCTGAAGATAAGATCTCTCCTGAGCTTTAACCCATCAATAGAAGATAAGATCTCCTTCAACCTCGGCTGGAGATAAGATCTTTCCCGAGCTTCAACGTCAATCTCAACAGAAGATAAGATCTCCTTCAATCTCGATTGGAGATAAGATCATCACCGAGCTTCAACGTCAATCTCAATAGGAGATAAGATCTCCTTCAACCTCGATTGGAGATAAGATTGTGAGAATTTATGGTGCTCCCAAATCTTGGAAAGCCCACGAAAGAAGTCAAGGGGTTGGCTTCAGAGATTTCAGGAGCTTGGTTGGTGCTTCAGAGATCTAGGATACAAGGTGAAGCCAGGAACCAAAGTCGAAAAATCAAGACCGTAAAAAAAAGATTTTCTGAAGGTTAGCCAACTCAATCCAAAATTAGGTCGACTAATTCTTAGAGCATAGACAAAATAGAGAGCTACGCATTCGAGACTGCTGGCACAGCATAGGATTGGACCGGCTCAGTTTTAAACTGAGCCAACCTAGTGAAACTTAGTTGGCTCAGTGCTGAGACTAAGCCGGCTCAATGCGCAGACAGAATTATGCGAGAGTTTGGGATGATCCTAAGGGTCTTAAGGCCTCATTTGAGAGGTCTTAAGGAGGCTAATTCATGTATGGATCAGTTCTAGATCCAAAGGATGAGAGCATCAGAGACATGGGTGTGTATGGGCTCGATGAGTGCTTTCATGTATTGGGTTAGCCAGAAAGTTTTTTGGTTGGGCCTAATGGCTATGTATAAATACATAGGTTATATTAGAGTTTTAAAAGATTGAAATTAATACAGATCTTTTCTCCCTCAACTCTCTTCTTCTTTTCTCTCTAGAGTTGCCACCCTAGGGTTCTTGAAGAAGCCCTAGAGAAGAGGGGCATCTCCCTCAAGCCCAAGGAGGGAGGCGCCCATCACAGATCTAAGTGGAGGATCGGTGGTGTGCTGCCCATAGAGAATGTCATAGGTTCCTTCAGATCCATGCTAAAGATCAGGAGCTTTCACAACATGGTATTGAGGTGCTTATGATGTTAAGGATGATTGGCGTTCGAGCAATATCATGGGTCTATAATTTAGTATTAGAGCTAGGTGATGCTTGGAACATTATGGATAACAATATGGTATCAGAGCCAAGTTTCAGAGCCTGATGATGGATGGAAGGAAAGGAGAAGTTGTACAAGATAAAATCAAAAATCTGCATAAGGATTCTACGGTATGTCTCAAATCTATCTTGTTATTGCTGTGGTTTGGTCAACTGGGAGCAGTGGGTTGAAGGTGGAGGTTGAGAGGATTAACGGAAAGAGATTCTTTTAGGATGGAAGGATTTGGTGCATGATTTGCTGATCGATCTTGGTGAAAAGATCGAGCTGTATAATGGTTATGTGACAAGCAGGGAGCACTGGAGTGCTGCAGTAGCGCTTCGCTGGAGATGCAGGGTTGAGAGAGGCTCAACGATGTAGTAGCTGAGGGAGACATCTTAGCAGAGAGCATCAAAATTCTTTAGGAAGATGGACAGTGTAGGGCTATTGAAGAGAGATTTTTTCAGGGATAATGGTCGAAGGGAGGCTAAAGAAGCGATTATACGTCCTTTGGTGTCTGAAAGATGGAAAAGTAGTCAGAGATGTATTCAGTAGTTCGATCAAAGCATGAATTTGCGAAGCCTTGGGAGTGATGGACATGGATGATCCATGGAGGTCCAATAGGTTAGGGCTGGACAGTTGTAGAGCGGCGCAGAGATGAGTTAGGGAGCACTAGTGTGTTGCAGGAGCGCTTCCCTAGAGGCACGGGGTTAAGAGAGGCTCGGTGGTGCAGCAGCTGAGGAGTGTATCTCAGCAAAGAGTGTTAGTGGTATCTCAGGAAGACTGGGTGCAGATCTCAGTGAGAGCTAGGGGGTCTCTGGGAGCGCCAAGAAGTCTCTAGCAGTCGGAAGTATCATGGATTAGATTTCTTCTGCAAGAGCATCAGAAAGAGTCGTGATTCAGGTGGAGGATGATTCTCCAGACGCAACTAAAATGATGGCTGATGTTGGCGTAGAAGAGAAGGACTAGGATGGAATTTTTTAGGGTACAGTCGCTAGTTTCAGAAGAGTTGAATGAGCTCTTGAGTTTCAGAGGTGCCCACGGGTTGCGGAGGTATCCGAGGCAGCTTCAAAGGGATCCGTGGAGCATGGAGGGTTCGAAGGGACAACGATGCTGTTCGAGGTGCAGCGGTAGGCTCAGCAATGCAGCATTGAATGATTGACCTCGAGGGACTTGATGATAGAGTCGACTTTAGCGGCATCAGATGGACTTCGGATATAGGTGGAGCTCTGCAGTGGTGGCTTCACAAGTGGAGAAAAAATTTGGCATGAGTTCAGAGCATCAGTGATGCATAGTTCTAGGTGGAGCGATGCGTGTAGGTGGACAGGCATAGCTCTGAGGAGATCGTGTTAGGTGGTATAGCATGTGCTGGTGCAGGAATGCTATAGGTTCTTCAGGAAAGTTCAGAGAAGGTAATGCAACTGCTAAGCAGAAGGGATCCTATAATTTCAGGATGGTGCCAAAAAGCAAGCACAGATCTTCAGCGGTGGAGGCGATCATCCCAAAGGCCTCAAGGGTGCACAATAGCTAAAAAGGATTGGTGGAGGTGATGCTTGCATAGGAGGATTCATGGTGCTCCCAAGTCTTGGGAGGCCACGGGAAGAGTCAGGGGGTTGGCTCCGAAGATTCCAGAGGCTTGGTTGGTGCTTCGGAGATTTGGAACACAAGATGAAGCAAGGAACCAAAGTCAAAAAATCAAGACTGTAGAAAGAAGATTTTCTGTAGGTTAGCCGACTCAGTCCAAAACTGGGTCGGCTAAGTCTCAGAGCATAGGCAAAATAGAAAGGTCCACGGTCGGGACTGCTGGCATGGCATAGGACTGGGTTGGCTCAGTTTCAGACTGAGCCAACCTAGTGGAACTTAGCCGGCTCAGTGCTGAGACTGAGCTGACTTAGTGCGTGGGTTGAGTTACGCGAGGATCTATTTTGGGCTAGGATCTCGGATGATCCTAGGAATCTTAAGGCATGATTTGAGAGGTCTTAAGGGGGCTAATTCATATATGGATCAGGTCCAGATCCAGAGGATGAAAACATGGGAGACATGGGTGTACATGGACTCGGTGAGTGCCATATATTGGGTTAGCCGAAGAGTTTTTTGGTCGGACCTAATGGCTATGTATAAATACATAGATTGTATTAGGATTTTAAAAGATTGGAATCAATACAGACATTTTCTTTCTCAACTCTTTTCTTCTCTTCTCTCTAGAGTTGCCGCCTTAGGGTTCTTGAAGAAGTCCTAGAGAAGGGGGCATCTTCCTCAAGCCTAAGGAGAAAGGCGCTCCATCACAGATCTAGGTGGAGGATCGGTGGTGTGCTGCCCATAGAGAACATCATAGGTTCCTTCAGGTCTGTGCTAAAGATCAGGAGCTTCCGTAACATGGATTGGGGTGCTTGTGATGTTAAGGATAATTGGTATTCGAACGATATCATGGGTCTACAATTTGGTATCAGAGTTAGGTGATGCCCGAAACATCATGGACGATAATAAAGATCTCTCCCGAGCTTCAACTTTGACCTTAGCTGGAGATAAGATCTCTGTCGAGCTTCAACATCAACTTCAACAGGAGATAAGATCTCCTTCAACCTTGGCAGGAGATAAGATCTCCCCCAAGCTTCAACATCAATGTCAATAGAAGATAAGATCTCCTTCAACCATGGTTGAAGATAAGATCTCCTCCGAGCTCCAACCCATCAACAGGAGATAAGATCTCTTTCAACCTCGGTTGGAGATAAGATCTCCCCGAGCTTCAACGCCAACCTCAATAGGAGATAAGATCTCCTTCAACCTCGACTGGAGATAAGATCTCTCCCGAGCTTCAATGCAATCTTAATAGAAAATAAGATCTCCTTCAACCTCGGTTGGAGAAAAGATCTCTCCTAAGCTTCAACTTCAACGTCAATAGGAGATAAGATCTCCTTCAACCTTGGCTGAAGATAAGATCTTTTCCGAGCTTCAATGCCAACCTTAATAGGAGATAAGATCTCCTTCAACCTCAATTGAAGATAAGATCTCCCCCGAGCTTCAACTTTAATATTAATAGGAGATAAGATCTCCTTCAACCTTGGCTGGAGATAAGATCTCCACTGAGCTTCAACGTCAACCTCAATAGGAGATAAGATCTCCTTCAATCTCGACTGGAGAAAAGATCTCCTTCGAGCTTCAACTTCAATCTCGATTAGAGATAAGATTTCCTCTAAGCTTCAACTTCAACTTCGGCTGGAGATAAGATCTCCCCCGAGCTTCATCGCCAACCTCAATAGGAGATAAGATCTTCTTCAATCTCGATTGGAGATAAGATCTCTCCTGAGCTTCAACGCCAATCTCAACAACATCAACAGAAGATAAGATCTCTTTCAACCTTGGCTAGAGATAAGATCTTCTCCGAGCTCTAATCCATCAACAGAAGATAAGATCTCCTTCAACCTCGGCTAGAGATAAGATCTTTTCCAAGCTTCAACGTCAACTTCAACAGGAGATAAGATCTCCTTCAACCTTGGTTGGAGATAAGATCTCCCCCTTGCTTCAACGCAAACCTCAATGGAAAATAAGATCTTCTTCAATCTCGGCTAGAGAAAAGATCTCCCCCCGAGCTTCAACGCCAACTTCAACAATGTCAAGAGGAGATAAGATCTCCTTCAACCTCGACTGAAGATAAGATCTTATTCAAGCTCCAACCCATCAACAGGAGATAAGATCTCCTTTAACCTCGGCTGGAGATAAGATCTCCTTCGAGCTTCAACGTCAACCTTAAGAGGAGATAAGATCTCCTTCAACCTCGACTAGAGATAAGATCTCCTCCGAGCTTCAACGTCAACCTCAACAGGAGATAAGATCTCCTTCAACCTCGGCTGGAGATAAGATCTCTCCTAAGCTTCAACTTCAATCTCGACTGGAGATGAGATCTCTCCCGAGCTTCAATGTCAACTTCAACAGAAGATAAGATCTCCTTTAAGCTCGACTGGAGATAAGGTCTCCCCAGAGCTCCAATCTTTCAACAGGAGATAAGATCTCCTTCAACCTCAACTGGAGATAAGGTCTCCTCCGAGCTTCAACCTGAACGGGTGCAGAGCCTGAAAGAGGACTTTGGTAGTCATCTTTTTTGTACTCCCTTCCTTCGAATTTCAAACTCGAGAGTGGGAGGACTATTATTGGAGATAAATCCAGCTCCCACCGAAGTTCAACCTGATGCTTAGTCTAATGCAGTTGGTAATTACGGAAGAGCTTCGATCTGAAATATTTCCTTCAGCCGGTGAATCCCAACCGAACTCCTTCAAACAGTAGAACTCCTCTAGCGGCCGAACCTCTTTCGAACCCCTACAGCGGTCGAACTCCATTCGAACTTCTCCAACAACTGGACTCCTTCTGGACTTCTCCATCAATCAAATTCTTCTCAGACTTCTCCTTCGGTCGGACTTTCTCATCAGTCGAATTCCTTCTGAACTTCTCCTTCAGTTGGATTCCTCCATGAGCCGAACTCCTTCCAGACTTCTTCTTCAGTCGGATTCCTTCAGGCATCAAACTTCTTTCGGACTTCTCCATCCGCTGGACTCTTTCTGAACTTCTCCATCAGTCGAATTCTTTCCAAACTTCTTCGGTCAGACTTCTTCATCAGTCGGACTCCTTTTGGACTTTTTCTTCAGTCGGATTTCTTCAGGAGCTGAACTTCTTTTGGACTTCTCATTCAGTCGGATTTCTCTAGGAGCCAAACTCCTTTCGAACTTCTTCCTCAGTCAAATTTCTCCAACAGATTACTTTCAGATTTCAGCTAGCATTCCTCCCGGATGATCCCCTCTAGCCGTATTCCCATTAAGAGTCCGAACTCCTCTAGAATTAATATAGGTCAAAGTTCTTCACCAATCAACTTCTACTTTCTCCGAACTTCGACCATTAAATCTTGACGAACGGGCACATCACTATAGGAGACACCTGTCTCTCTATAACAAACCTCATGCGGTCCCGAGCGGCTCACGATCGGATGGTATGGCTGTCACTATCAATCTGACGACACCTCTCTCTTTGTAGCAAACCCCACGCGGCTCCGAGTGGCCCACTACTGGATGGTTATAGATGTTACTATCAGTCTGGCGATACCCCACGCGGCTCTGAGCGATCCACGATCGGACGGTATGGCTGTCACTATCAGTCTGCTACATGCTCCGTCTATAAAAAGAGATTCTCTAGATACGTTTTTTCTAAGCTCTTTTTTTCTTCACAAAACTCTGTCGAACTCTTTTCTGAGCACTTCATTTCTATTGGCCAGAAGAGCTGACTTGATCATCGGAAGATCCTACCAAAGCCACCACCATCGACTCTGGATGGAACTTTATTTTGTAGGTCATCAGTGGCGACCTCTTCTTTTCCAACTCCAGCTTGATCCGACGTCAATCAGATTCTGCACCAACACAATAGATAAGGATTCTTTGCATTATATTGTTGCCTTCCATCCTGATTCTTGGGTCATTAGAATCCTCTCTCTTGTGACTCACTGGAAAATTGATCCTCAAGACATCGTGTATTTATGGATATTGCAAATACAGCATAGTTTGGATGCTCTGGAGTTTAGGTCTGAATTGGAGAGATCCAATCTCGAATCATCAACCATCCATGATTCACATGACTGTGTCTCATGTAGCAGGTATTGAGTGATATACTCTTCTATCCATGTCCAGTACGAGACCCACTCTATCATGGATCACTGACACGTCATGAACGGCTTATGATTTGAGATGGCAACTCTCTGAATCACATTGAACTAGCCAGCATCTTTGCTGTTTAAAATGCGATATGCATATTATCCGGGACTCTAATTAAATTTGTTCAACCGATGATGCTTATCATCCACCAGCTGATCAACCATTATTCTTAAGGCCCCACCCCAACAAAAAAAAAAAAAAAAAAAAAAAAGTGACAAAGGCTTTCTGCTAGATATACCCACAGGATTAGAAAAAGATTTTTCATGTAAAAGCACAGCCAAAGAATGGTCTCAGGCGCAAATTAGAGAGCTTTTGCAAGAGTCTTCTACTTTCCTTTCTGCCTTCACTTTTCCTTTGCTTCCTTTCTCTTCCTATTTTCCTTTTGGGGAACCAGAGAAAGCTTTTGGATCAGATCTCCTCACGTGGTGCTCATGATAGAAGGTATCCATTTGAGTCGAGCCTAAGATTGTACTTTGCATAGGCTATTTTTGTTCTTTAAATGGTATCCTACGTATCTTGTTTTAGATGCATATTATTATTATTATCCTACGTATCTTGTTTTAGATGCATATTATTATTATTATTATTATTATTATTATTATTATTATTATTATTATTATTATTATAAAAATAATTTTTAATTTTTCTTATTTTAATTACTTGCTTATATTACCAAATTATTATCATGTCATTTTCTAATATCAAGATCATCATCCGATAAATAAAAATTATATAAGGAGTTGGCTATGCTACATTATATAGAGAGCTCTCGGATAAAATGGCACGTCAACTCATCTTGAAATCTTGAAGCACCTTTGTGAGGATGGTTCCTACTAGCAAGGATCTATCTATCCTCTTTTCAGGATAGGTTCAGCTAATATATATCATTGATAACATCTTGTTGAGTGACATTAACTAAAACTAACTTAAGCAGTGGTTTTATACTTTTGTAATTGTCTTATTGATGCTCTCATGTCCACATCTGAACAACTAACTCTCTTGCACATAAGAAACAAAGTTTTAAATATCGTGGGATGAGGATATCTCTATTTTACAAGATATCCAACTATCTTGATGTGTTGCTTTATTTCAACAATGATTTGGTAGATATCATCCATCTTTTTTCTTCTTAATTTTTTTATTTTTTTATTTTTTTATTTTTTTTTCATCCATTTTTTTTCTTCTTCTTTCATTTCTTTTCTTTTCTTTATTTCTATTTTCTTCATTTATTCTTTTTTTTGTTGCCTTCTTTTTTCTTTTTTTTTTCCTTTTCTTTCCCTCCTCCTTTTCCATCTTTTTTATTTCTTTTTTTTTTCTTTTATTTTCTTTTTTTTTTTTTGTAGCGATAGGTTTTAAAGTCTTATCCTTATCTTAATTTCTTGGTTTTTCTTCTTTTTACAAGAGCAAGATGGATCGGTGAAAATTGCCTCGCATCTGCAAGAATTTGAAATCATAAAAAGGAAGAGCAATCGAGCGGGATATTTTAAAAAAAAAGAAAAAAAGAGAGGCAACACTATTGGTCATCACCGATGGATGGCTGTAGGGCATCTTATGGATATCAACTTTGTGGATTTTCGTGGATTTTGTACAAGACAAGCCATAATTTGAATAGTTCTTAAAGAGCTTTTGGATTAGTGGCAAGTATAAAAGTGATCCAAAAAATAGTACAGGGCGATAACCAACCTAATGATATTACATCCCTAAGTACACCCCCACTATAAATATCTTTTGGGCCATTAGTGGTATGAGAGCTGGTTTATATTTTTTTGTTTTGAGCCTAACCACCAAACAAAAATTATATTCATGCCCAAAATTAAGCAGCCTATTCTAAGTGTAGTTTGTGAAACAAAAGCAAAGGAACAAAAGGGGCAGCATCAAATATTACTACATAGAGCAAAATTACAATAAGCATTTAAGGCATTGTTATTAGATGTATGCTCTAGAAGCTAACTTGACTGATACTTGTAAATACTCTTAAAACATAGTTTATAATTTTGACTTATTGAATTAATAATATTGGATTATTTTTCTATTTATGATTGTATTTTTGTATCCATGAATCATCTAAGAAATTAATAAGATGATACTATATATTTTCAAGAGTTGAAAATTTAAGACTTGTGTCATTGATAATTAATTTCTAAATACTTTTGATTAATGAATCATCATAGGGATTGTGATCGATCCGCTTGAATTGGTGCTTGGATCACTTTCCTCATGATAGACGAGTTTTGAGTCTATAGTATAAAGATACTAGAATGAGAGTGTAGGTGGTTGTTAAGAATAAAGGTACCGAATATGACCAACATGAGAAATCATTTGGATGGCTATCCACTCGTTAGTAACATTTTTGTTGCTATAGTAGTGTGATTAGTCCTTAAACTTGCGGTACCTCGGTTATTCAAAATAAGGCTACTATAGTTTGACTGCACATCAACTTGGTCTCTAGCCATATGCATCCTCGTAGTGCATGTTAGCTATAGTTAGTTCATTATAAGAATAGGATGTGTACCTAGATAGAATTTGTTATCCTTGGGAGATAAGGAAGATGGTCCTATGTTAATTTATAAGACTGAGTTCAGGAGTTCTTAGCTAAGACAAAGTGAGTAGTGAAAAGAAGTTTCCACATATTTCATATCAGAAACTTAAGTTGAATAAATCTTATATATGACAGATATTATGATTTGACGAGTAATCCATAACCTCCAACTTGTCAGGATCCTGATGGAAGGACTATATCACATAGTAATTATACTCAAAGATTCACCTTCTATTTTGCTAGTGTCATTGTATACTGCTAGGTGTCACTGGTGGATTGTAAAACCCATAAGAGTCATCTTGATGATCGATGAATCTTGTTGGAAGAATTAGAATTATTTCAATCTATTAAAAGAAGTTTCAATGATATTATGATAGAGATTACAACATATCTCATTACCAGATATAACAAAACCTATAGGGTCACACACATAAAGGGATTGTGACTGATCAGATGATTGGAAAATGATTTTGAATCATCTCAAGATCCTAATTATCAATTTGATTGATAATTGGACTAATTTATAATTATTATAAGTAGCAAGGACTTAATTGCTAATAGTTAACAAGTTCAAGCAGGAGTAATGTGCAAATATTGTATATATTAATTTGATTAGATCAAATTAATTATAGCTAAATTCAAGTTGAGTCAAATAGAAATTTGGTTCAATTGAATTTGGGTTCAGATTTAGGCTTAGGATGTTGAGAAATGTATTCTAAAGCCACTCATTTAGGTTGTAAATGTTTGAGCTAAATATAATTTATACTTAAATTTTAATTGAATAAAATTATTATTTTGATAATTTTATCATTTTGTGCATCTTTCTATAATAAACTCTTTGTGATGAAGTTCTTAAGACTATTTAGACTTAACAAAGGAGGATTTATCATTTAGTTCTTAAACTGATCGTGACCAAATAATTCGTTGTTACCTAGGACGACAACGTAGATCATTGTGTGCCATAAGTATTGGTTATCCTCTTAACCAAGAAGCATGGTGATGTTGTTATGGCATGCAGGTGAAATGTAGGTGTACAATTTACTGATCGTGATCCAATTACGGGGTTCTCTTCTGCCAAGATTGCTCACGAAGGATATAGGTATATGTATTTCTTAGATCTGAAATCACCATAGTGACTTGCAAGCAACTCACTATTCTTAGGTACTAGATTACCTAAATTTTTAATTCAGTGATGGAAGGCTATTGGGTGCAGTCAAGTACTTGGCTTGTTAGTGTGTGAGTCAAGATGGGATTGACCCCTCCAAGTGTTGGAGCAAGTGCATTACTGTATTTCAATTTAGTAAATCCTCAGTCGGAATAGTCGATATGATGGATGCTGAATTTTAAAATATAATGTGGATGAATTTTTAGGATTGATAGTTAATCCTAGATCATCCTATGAGCATCGTGGTCAAGAGGATGAATTATACGGTAACCATATGCCATAAGTTCATCGATATTGAATTGCAATTGTTGATTCATTCAGATATTGGGTACCATTGCTTGATGGTCAAATCGATTAATACAGAAAATTAGTTTCTATGCTACCGGCTTAGGATTCGAACCTATGAGGTCACACATAATAAGAGTTCCTACCTAATCTGATAGTTGATCAAAGGGTGTCACTAGATTGGAACTCAGTTATTATTGAAGGATTAATTAGCAATTAGATTGCTGATTAGCTCAATTTGATTGAGCGGTGAGGAATTGATCAAGTCTAATTGAATTTGATTCAATTAGATTTGACTTGATCAGATCATGTGATGATCTAATCACTTAAGGAGATAGACCTTGATTTGATCAGGGGTTGGACTTGATTAATTTTTAATTTGATTAGAAATTGATTAAGTTGGGTTAAACCCTAATATGATTGGATTTATCCTAGTTTTAATTAATCAAGATAAATTAGTTTGGATGAAATAAATTTGATCGAATTCAAAGCTAGTTTGAATTCCTATCTCTTTGTGCCATTGACCTTTGACCCATTCTTTTTCTCCACGAACATTGGGAATGTGCATGGAATTTCTCCATGCCAGAAGGAAGTTGTGCACCTCCTCTTATATACTTTTGATCTGGTCCAAGCATTGGATCATATCAAATTGAGAGCAAGATGAATTTTGAATTCAACTTGTGTTGGTTAGTTTGATTGAAACTTTCCAACTCCCTCTCATCCTCATCTCCATGCCTAAAGTTCTCTTTCTCTCGCATTTTTTTGTGCATTCTAGGTATGGGCATGCAGAAGGAGAGTTCTTCTACATGTCAACCTCATAGGATTTGCGTTGGAATGGATTAGAAGTCCTCTTGAATTTTGAATTTAAGAGATTGGTTGAAACAAGTTCAACCAAACCTATCGTTATCCTCCCACGCATAGAAGTCTATTAAAATCAATTTTTTTATAGGCATATGAAAAAAAAGAGAAAAGGATTTACGTGAGAAATCAAATGAGAGGCCTTGGGTGTGCGTGAGGTATCGAAGGATTTCTATGAGATAGAAATCAGAGAAGGGCGCTACCTTCTGGGTGTGAAGTTTATTTTCAAAAAGAGAAAGGAATCAAGGTTCTAAAGGATGAGCGCTGAATCCTAGAGTGGGGACCCTAGGTTTGGATGGAGAGTTTGAGTGCCAGAACTCCATCAACTTTCACCACCATCTCATCTTTCTTCATTGCATCTTCTGATTTTTGGAGCATCCGAAAGATCAGGAGTAGTTCGTTGATTGGATTGATGAAGGTCGGCTATTGAAGATCCCAGAGAGGAGCTAGCACTCTGGAGGGACTGATCAAGATCAGGGGCTCTGTGTAGATTTACCGTAGAGGTCGGACATGTGTGCAGCTGCAGCATGATGCTAGAGCAATTTTTTGATGGATCTAGATTATAGTGATCATCTACCCGCACATAGGTACTATGCTCTGAACATAGATCGATTAGCAAATGCAATTTACTGATTGATTATATTTTATTTTTTTAATATATATTAACATGTCAAAGATTATAAAGTAGGATTTTATGATAAGATCATAGCATGCAGTAAATTAATGTAGATTAATTTAGCTTTCGTTGTCATTTTTCGAAAAAGTTTCGAAAAGCATGCTTTGAACCTTGCTAGGTTTCCTTCATAGGCCACATGTATCGAAAAGGGTTTGGATGCATCAAGTGTATGACACCTGGACCTAGCCTCCCTAAACATGTAAATCAGCCATGAACAAATAGAAAAATGCTTGATCCTCAAACATGAAAATCGGCCATGGAATAAATGAGGAAGGGTTTGACCCTGCTTTGGTGGTGGCCATAGGTTTTATTTGATGATATCCTAGCTGCGAGATCCTATGGGCATTTGTGCAAAAACACTTGAGGTCCTATGCCTATAAAAGAGAGGCCAACCTCAAGGATTCAAAACAATCCTTAAGCTAAGAGGCTCCTCCTAATCAAAGGGTCAAGAATTTTTAGGTCTAGAATATTGTTTCTCCTTCACTCCCAAAGGTTTCTTCCTTTTTCTCTCAAGATTGCTGAAATTCTAATTCAACATTAGAGATTTTAAAGAAGCCATTGTCCTGCTAAGGTTCTCAAAGGCATTGAGAACCTTCCTCCATCAAGCAAAGGCTCTATAAGGGAGTGAGCACCCTGGGGAGCCAAGTAATTACTGATCAGTCTCATCTCTATTTGGATACATATAGAGACCGGATGCTTTTGTGGCTTCAAAAAAAACCAAAGGATAAAAGATCATTTATGGTGAGAGGTACATAAAAAGATGAGATCTTCCTTTTGTTCCTTTATAAAATCTATCTTTAGTCTAATTCCTTTTATGAGCATGTTCTTTTTGGGCTTTCTTCAATCATGAACTCTGGAGATCAGATCTCTGGATGGTTTTTCAAAAGGGAATTTTGCATTGCACATACTTGATGCTATAGGTTAGATCTTCCATTCCCTCTTTAATGTATGGTTGTTTTGGAAATTCCTTCAAGTGGTATTAGAGCCAACTTGCATATAGGATTAATTTTTGGATACTAGATCAGTTGCTTGATCATCTTATTGATCAAAGGACTGGATTAAAATATCCAAATCTAAATTTTTGGTTTTTGTGTATATATGAGATGTGATAGAATTCTTTTGGTACTTTTCATATGTGATATAATTTCTTTCATTTTTGCATATAAGATATATACTAAGATTTTTTGTTTGCATTTAAGATATTCATTAAATCAATCAAAGTTCATCCTAACATAAGGCTGTCTTGGCATAATGAGGCCATTGTGTCGAAAGGTTGTCCTAGGATGGAAAGAAATTGATAAGGAGAATATATCATGCATATATGATTGATTCTCTTTACATACATGATATGTGTTAGATTTTCTTTTATGCTTCTCTTTATATATATGATATGTTTTAGAGTAGAAAGTTACTTGATCATGTGATAATCAAGAAACAATGTTTTCTATTGCTTAAGAAGCAGAGCGTTCGGTCCTGTGCAGGGGTACTGGAATGATCTGCAAAATAAAATCCGAGCCGAAAGATTTGACTCTGGTAAGGACCCTCTAACGCTAAAGTTAACAGAGAATGAAGAAGTAACAATAGGTTCTCTAAGAGAAATTTCTTGCTTACCTGGATCCTTTGGGTCTGTGATATTTGTAGAAAGAAATCTCATGGTTGTTATGCCATTCCGCTAATCATGTCATTCTGAAATCATGGCCATTTTATAGGATAAGAAGGCTACTGCCAGCGTAATTAAAATTTTCTATTTATCTTTGCCATTTTTGGCTCAATGGAGAATAGCTAGATTGCGATTGGATATTAGCTGTATCATCATTTATCTTGGAATAAAATTATTGGGATCGATAAAGTACTTTGGAATGCTTTGCGGATTGGAAGAGAGTGTATGAGGTATTTTGACCTCGAACACTGATGTCCTGGTGTCGATCCAAGGCAACCCATATATTGGACAACTCGATCCGAGGTGTTCACATTACCACCGTAATACTATCTCCCTAGTGCTGAGTTTAAGAATCAGATGAAAGAACTACTTTTTTAAGACCTCTCGGATCAAGCTACGTGTCTCTTTATTTCTGACGATGTTTTTATTGTTAATAGCTGGTGACGTCATTTCATGGTGCATGGATAATGATGATCGAGGAGTCTATTTGATCGTTTATCTTTAAGAAAAGATGATTCAAAAAAGAAAAGGGATCTTTTTATCTTCTTCCTTCTTTTAAGCGCATCTGAAGGGTGAAAAGGCGACGATTGCGATATTTATCATCTCCTTTGCTTGAAGTTTTTTTTTTCCATATCTTAGAGACCAAATGGATCCCGAACAAGCAAAGAAGCTAGGTTATTGATTCGAAGAAGACAGATTGAGACTCCTTGTCCTCAGGTCTCTGAAGGGATAATTACTAGAGATTCGAATACCACTGTCCCAATCGTACCTTCTCTTGGTGTGATGGACCAAGGAAAGAGGGACGTTTTCCACATGAGTGACCCATCAACGAGCGCACCAGAATCTAGGATCGAGCGAACAAATTCATCGATGGAGGTCATGAATGTGCCGATGGATTCAAGGGTAGAACCAATGGTATAAATAACTTTTCCGACCCTTCCAAATAAAGTTCCTATGGAGGTCACTACTATGAAGGTAGAGGGAACCATAGGAATGTCTAAGCCTGAGACATCGATGGGGTTTGCCTAGGTTGTAGAAGCTATTTCCGTCGAAAGTTGCTCTCCAGTCGAAGCTCAGGTAGAAATTTCTCGAATACTGCCTTTTACTCTGACTACCGTTGAAACTTTGAGGGTTGTTGTAGATTTTTATGGAGCCATCTTTCTCCTGATGAAAAGCATGCACTGGAGGGAGAAGGAGCTCAGCGTCGAATGGAGGATGCCTTGAGATTTTTGGCTTTATTAGGGCACGACTTGGCTAGTTTTGTTGGTGTCATCCTTGGAGCTTCAGCTTTGGAGCTAGTTGAAGTGAAGGAGGAGATAGGCCAGTTGAATTATTATTTAGAACAAGAGAAGGCTGCTAATGCAGTTTAGTTAAGAAAATCGAATGTTCTGAGAAGATACTTTCTGAAGCTCGAAAAATGATCGATCGACGAGATGTCGAGGTGGAACAGGCTTGTAGGAGGATTGAAGTCTTGGAGAGGTAGAGAACTGAGGCTGAACGAGATAGTCATCGAGCCTACAATGATATCGATCATCTGAGATGGATGCTTGAAGGGAGAAGAGGTTCAGCATCTGAGGCTCATTCCTCGAGAGATTCCATTAGGAGATCAAAGAAAAGATCTAGGACTTTGGACGAAGGACTTTTCGTAAAGAGGACATCCAGAAGATCTGACGGTCCTGCGGCTCACAGCACACTTGTAATCCATGAGCCTGAAGGAAACCAAGCAGGATTTAGGGCATACTTTTTGAAAACTTTTTTTGAATAAAATACAACATAAGCTAAAATTAATCTAATATTAATTCTATAGCAAGCATTGATCTAATCAATTATCCTACTCAGGATCTAAATATGGTAATATGTAATTGAAAAATAAAATAAAATCGATCAACAAATCATATTTATTGATCGATATGAGTTTAGAACTTAATATCTGTGCATGGATAGCAGATCTCCATGATCTAAATCCATCAGAATAGACTCTGGCATCATGCTGCAGCCGCACACTTGTCTAGATTAGCCCCACTAGAGTGCTAGGTCCTCGTCGGAACCTTCAATGGCTGATCATGATCGATCTGATCGATCATCTATTTTCTGATTTCTTGGATACTCCAAAAAGTTAGAACACAAATACTGGAGGATGATGAAGTGGTGTATAAAGTTTGGTGGTGATCTGATGCTCACAGCACTCGATCTCTCCACCCAAACCTAGATACCTAAATCTAGGGATTCACTCAGCGCAAAAAATCCTGACACACTGAAAACCCTATCACGCCCTCTCTGTGTGAAGTTTTTTCATAAAATAAGTTTTCATGGAAAGATGACTTTTAGATCTATAAACTCTATTTAGATTATATCTAAAAATTAGATATCCTTAGAGGTAAAAATCAGAAGAGAATAGAGGCATGAGGAAAAAATAAAGTACTGTAGGACCTTTCTCATCTTCACTCCGAGATTTTTCTCGTCCAAAACTAATGCCCAATCATATTGAAATTTTTACCACTGAATGCAGACCCCTTCTTATGCATGCACAAAAATTATCATAATTCATTGACATGAAATACCATGGAAAAGGTGCATGGAAAGAGATAAGAGTCGGAGGTTGAACTTGTTTCAACCTTCCAACCAACATCAAATTCAAAAACCTTCTTAGCCCTATCCAACGCCCACCCCTGGATGTTTGGCATGCAGAAGAACTCTCCTTCTATGCACCCACCTTTAGAAAATGCACAAAAAAAACCATGTAACATTTCTCAAGGGGCATGGTGAATGGATAAGCATGAGAGGGAATTAGGAAGTTTTAACCAAATCAACCAACTCTAGTTGAATTCAAAATTCAACTTAAATCCAATCTAATCCAACACTTGGATCAGGTCAAAGGCAGAAAGAGGAGGGGGCGCATATACCTTCTATGTGTGAGAATTCTCATGCAAAACCAAAGTGTGCATGAGATAGGGTGTGGAAAAGTCAAAGCAGGGTGGCGTTGGGAGAAGGAAGGTTCAAATTCAAACTTATTTGACTTAGTCTTAATTGGTTTCAACCAAACCAATTAATCTAGACCCAATTAGACCAAGTTAAATCCAACTAATTTAGACTTAACCCAACCCAATAAAATTTTAATCAAATTAAAAATTAATTAGGTTTAGGTTCTGATCAAATCAGGGTCAAATCTTCCATAGCGATTAGGTCATCTCATGACCTGATCGGATCTAACCTAATTAAATCCAATTTGATTAGACTTGATCAAATCCTCATCGCTCAATCAAATTAAGATAATTAATAATTAAATTACTAATTAATCCTCTAATAAATATAGATTTTCAATCGGATGGGTATCTGGTCAATAGAGTTTCATCAATATGAAACTTCTGAAGAATCCCAAATTAGTGGAACTCTTGAACCCAGTGTCCTAAATGAATCAAACTCATGATTATAGAGTCTCAGACCAATGGGACTCTTGATCAGAGAGTCCCAAATGAGCAAGATTCAGAGTTCTAGTCTACTAGAACTCTTGGTCACAGAGTCCTAGATTATCAGGACTCACGATCAGAGAGTTCCAGATAAGTAGGACTCAGAGTCCCAATTCAGTGGGACTGTTGGTCATAGAGTTTCAGTCTAGTGGAACTCTTGACCATAAAATCCTAGGTCATTGAGACTCAATATCAGCCATCAGATCAGGTAGGAACTCCTATTGTGTGTGATCCTATAGGTTCGAATCCTAAGCCGGTAGCACATAAACTAATTTTCTGTACCAATCGATGTGATCATTTAGCAATGGTATCCGATGTTCGAATAAATCAAAAAATTATAATGCAACATCGACGAATCTGTGGCATATGGCTATCATATAATTCATCTTCTTGATCTCGATGCTCAAAGAATGATATAGGATTTACTACCAATCCTAAAATTCATCCACAGTATATTTCAAAACTTAGCGTCCATCATATGGACTACCCCGATCGAGAATTTGCTAAATTAAAATACAATGATGCACTTGCTCTAATAGTTGAAGGGGTCAATCCCATCTTGACTCACGCACCGATAAGTCAAGTGCTTAACTGCACCTAGTAGCCTTCCATCATTGAATTAGAAATTCATGTAGTTTGGTATCAAAGTACAGTGAGTTGCTCGTAAGTCACCGTGGTGATCTCAAGTCTAAGGAACACATATATCCATATCCTTCAAGAGCAACTCTTGGCAGAAGAAAGCTCCACAGTTGGATCATGTTCAGTAAAATGTACCCCTATACTTCACCTACATGTCATAATAGTATCTCCATACTTCTTGGTTAAGCGGATAACCAATACTTATGGCACACAACGATCTACACTTGATACATTATCGTCCTGGATAATAATGAATCATTTCATCATGAACTAATTTAAGAATTAAACGATAAATCCTTATTTATCGAGTCTAAATAGTCCTAAGAACTTCATCATAGAAGAGCTCATTACAGAAAGATGCACAAAGTAATAAAAATATCAAAATAATAATTTTATTTATTAATAATTTAAGTATAATTATATTTAGCTTAACCATCTACAACTTAAATGATTGACTTTAGGATACAATTTCCAATAACTCCCACTTAGACTAAAGCCACTCAGAACAGTATCGAATACCCATCTTCCATTTGTGATTGTTGAACTCTTTGATTCTGAGGGCCTTAGTAAATGGGTTGGCCACGTTCTTTTTTTCATCAATCTTTTGAAGGTCGACATCACCTCATTCCAGGATCTCTCATACAAGGTGATAGTGATGCAGAATATGTTTGATGCACTGATATGCCTTCAGCTCCTTCGCTTGAGCTATGGCTCCAATACTGTCACAATAAAGCAGAACCGAACCATCCAAGGAGGGTGCCACTTTCAGCTCATCGATGAACTTTCATAGCCACACAGCTTTCTTCGTAGCATCGGATGTCACAACATACTCTGTCTTACATACAGAATCAGTCATAGTGTGCTATTTGAAACTCTTCTAGCAGACCACTCCACCATTCAGGATCAACACATATCCTGATATACTCTTGGTGTCATCATGATCTGACTAAAAATTGAAATCAGTATATCCTATAAGTTTTAAGTCAGTATCTCCATAGATGAGCCACTGGTCCTTGGTATTTCTTAAATACTTCAGGATTGTCTTTACAATTTTCTAATGATGCTCACCCAGATCAGACTGATATCTACTCAGTATCCGTAGTATGTCACGTCTGATCTCGTACACATCATGGTGTACATAATAGAATCTACTGTCAAAGTATATGGTATTCTACTCATACGCTCTCTCTCTTGAGGAGTTGTCAGATAATTTCTCTTCAAGAGAGTAATTTCATGGTCTATCGGAAGATAGCCCTTTTTGAAATTCTCTATGCCGAACCTTTTTAGCATGGTATCAATGTACGTAGACTGGGACAATCCAAGCAATCTTTTAGATCTATCTTTATAGATCTTTATTTTTAGGATGTAGGAAGCTTCTCCCAAGTTCTTCATGAAGAACTGTGACAACAGCCAAACCTTTATTTCTTATAGTGTAGGGATGTTATTATCGATTAAGAGAATATCATCCACTTATAGTACAAAAAATACTACTACAGAACCATTAGCCCATTTATAGATGCAGAGTTTCTCTCCATTCTTAATGAAGCCATATATTATGATCAGCTTATCAAAATGCATGTTGCAACTCTGAGATGCCTGCTTCAATCCATAGACGGATCTCTGAAGCTTGCACATCTTGGACTCATCTATGGATGTAAAATCCGCAGGCTGTATCATATACACCTCTTCATCCAGCTTTCCATTTCGAAAAGTTATTTTCACATTCATTTGTCAGATCTCATAGTCTAGGTATGTTGCTATTGCAAGCATAATCCAAATAGACTTAAGCATTACCACTGAAGAAAACATCTCGTCATAGTCAATATCATAATGTTGACGATATCTCTTGACAATCAGATGGGCTTTATAGGTCTTCACCTTCCCATCTGCATTTCATTTTCTTTTAAAAATCCACTTACACCCAATGGATTTTACCCCTTTAGGTGGATCAATCAATGTCCATACACCATTGACTTTCATGGACTTAATTTTGAATTTCATGGCTTTCAGTCACTTATCAGAGTCAGACCTCTGCATGGCATCTATGTAGGTGATCGAATCCTCGTCGTTCTCATCAAGTTCGATAGGATCACCATTTCGAGCTAAGAAATCATAGTATCTATTCGATTGATGCGGTACTCTATCAGATCTCCTTAAAGGTGCCTCTTCAATAGGCTCTAGATTTGATCTTATCAAATCCAGTTCTGCATGTTCATTAGAATGTATCGGTTCTTCCATCTATCGAACTTCACCAAGCTCAACATTAGAGATAGATATTCCTTTTATAAGAAACTCCTTTTTTAAAAAGAATGTTCTATTGCTGATGAACACATTTTGTTCTTCAGTAAGATAGAAGTAATAACCCCTAGTTTTCTTAGGGTACCCTATGAACAAGCATTTATCGAACCTAGATCCAAGCTTTTCTGACTGTAAATATTTTACATAACTTGGACATCCCCAAACCCTAAAGTGATAGAGTGTTGGCTTACGGCCAGTCCATATCTCATATGGAGTCTTTGCAACAAACTTACTCAGAATAACATTCAAAATATAATAAGTAGTCTTTAATGCATAACCCTAGAATGAAATCAACAGACTCACAAACCCCATCATAGATCGAACCATATCCAACAGGATTCGATTCCTCCTTTCTGATACACCATTATGCTGTGGTGTTCCAAGAGGGATCCATTATGAGAGAATTTCATTCTCTCCTATATATATCAAAAATTCATTGGAAAGATATTCACCTCTTCGGTCTGACTGAAGAATTTTAATACTCTTTTTTAGTTATTTTTCTACCTTATTTCAATATCATTTGAACATTTCAAACGAATCAAATTTATTCTTCATAAGATAGACATACCAATACCTAGATAGGTCATCAGTAAATGTAATGAAGTAGTAGAACCTACCTCTAGCATATATGTTCATGGGTCCACATACATCAGTATATACTAGACCCAGAAGCTCAGTGGCCCATTCACCTTTTTCAGTAAAAGGTGATTTGGTCATCTTACCAAGTAGGCAGGACTCATAGGTATTCAATGATTCGCAATCATCGATGTCAAGGATATTCTTCTTGACTAACCTATTTATCCTATTCTTGTTTATATGACCAAGCCTACAGTGCCAAAGATAGACATTAGAGACATGATCTAGCTTTGGGTGTTTGTTTGACGTGTACATTACACTAATAAGCTATGATCAAACATAAATGCCATTTCTTAATTATCCTCGCATTACTATAATATTATTCATAATAATATCATAATAATTTTTTTTATTGACAAACAATAATCATCCTAGACCAAAAGTCCAATAGATATTATGTTCATCATAAAAGATGGACAATAGTGACAATCACTTAAAATGATATTTTTACCTTTGAAAAATAGCTCAAGAGTTTTCAATGCTAAGACTGAAACTTTACTTCCATCCCCAACATTCAAGAACCTATCACCATTCTCAAACTTTCTACCAATTTGAAGTCCATGCAATGAATTGCATATATGAATCAAACTCCCAGTATCTAATACCTAGGTAGATGTTTCACATACGGAGAAATTGCAAAGTGTTATCATATAACATCCTTGCCCAGCAACTACTTATTGATTTTTTCTGTTCAACCTATTTGGGTCGAGAGGACCATTCCTCTTTGGGTCTGCCAGATCAGGGTTGACACTAGACTCCTCGTAATAAGATCCTAAAAGCTTACCACTGTCCAACAGTGAATGGAGCGAACTAACACTAGCCATTCTATTTATCTAAAAGAAAAATATGAAATCTTATTAGTACTTAAATTAATTAATTCTAAAGACTTGGACATTAGTCTAAAGGTCCTTCTACTATTTTAAGTAAATTGATAGCCTCTACCTCCAATTTGAGAAATTACACTAACTCCTTAGTAGGTACTGAAATTCGTATAGACTATAGATGGGCCCGAGGTAGGCTCTGACTAATCCGTGAATATCTACAGGTAGGTTCACAACCAATTATTTTTTTAAATAATTTTTAGTACTTAGATTTTACCCCAGAAGTCAATTCAATAGGCTTTGGCCTCTACTGAAAAGGTCTAGTTAGGTCCAACCATTAACATGATTGAGTTCGGTGCATCAAACCAATGATGATCAGGCCTGAGGTAGGCTCTGGCTAACTTGATCAACATTAAGAGAGTGCAACCTAATCATCATATGATGAACGGTAATTTCAATATCCAGATGAACATCAGGTATTTGGCACCTCCAATGTCCATCCAAAAAATTGGACTCATTACTATTCACCTTAATGGGAGGCTATGACTCGATTATCTCCATAACTTAGTCATTTTAAGGACTTAATAATTTAGAGCATTTAGGTTATGATTTAAGGATAGAAAGAATACGGACCAATTTCTTCCACTGACTTCATCAAGTCAAATCCTTCCACTGACTTCACCAAGTCAATAGTTTAGAACTAGGATCAATTTAGATCCATGGGCACTTAATTCAGTCTTACTGATTGAAATTAGTCAAACTAATTTTTAGTGATATGGGTCAGCTCGAATCACCAAGTGATCTAATCAAACTCTAATCAATCATGTTGGCCAGGTAAGTGAGATTAGTGGAAAGAATATGCCATCAATTCATCAAAGATCGAATCAGAGCGAGTAGCTCCCAATTTAAAACTACTGATCTAGACTGTCAAATTTATCTTAGACACCAATCGATTAATTAGATTTAATCTAATCAACCTAGTAATTTCAGACTAGACCACTTAGCCATGAATCAAGTCCATCTTGGTCTAGTTAAAGACATGGACTCATTCAACTATAACTATTGAAGTTGAGTCAAGAGTGTCCTTGACCTAATCTAATTCAACATTTAGTTAGATTTGATCAATTACTCTAGATTAAATCCATTCTTCAACTAACCTTAGGTCAAACCCAATTAATGGACCTAATTCATTTAACCCTTTAATCCATAGCTTATGCTTATGTCTTAGAATCTTTAATTCGTAATTCTAGATTCTATGAGATACTTAATTCTTTTAATTAAGTTTTTGGACTGATGGATTGAAGTTCGATATTTTAAAAATAATTTTTAAATTTTAAAAAATTTTATTTTTTGTTCATCAAATGGATTGACTCATTTCATAAATGGATTAGCTCATTTCATAAATAGCAATCCTATTGCTAATCTCATAATAGAAAATAAGGCATATTAAAAATTAAACCATGAATTATCTTTTAGATCTAATCTAAACATATTCATGTTTAAATTTTTAATTGAAATAATCTCAATCAAATCATTTCACTATTGATCTTAATGAATGAGTTCATGGTAGCACCCCTGCCACCATAAGGGATCACTGAATCGAAGGAGATGGCCTTTAAACCATACTTATCCCTTATGATCAGACTGCTTGGTGGCTCATTCACCCTCGATTACTAAGTTATTTGGATTAAATACATATCAAATATGTAAGCACTTAATCTTTCTAATTAACATATTAACATGTCAAGCAACCCTTGCTCTGATACCATTTGAAGGAAACCAAGCAGGATTTAGGGCATGCTTTTCGAAAACTTTTCTCAAATAAAATATAGCAGAAGCTAAAATAAATCTAATATTAATTGTATAGCATGCATTAATCTAATCAATTATCCTACTCAGGATCTAGACATAGAAATATGTAATAAAAAAATAAAATACAATCGATCAGCAAATCATATTTGCTTACCGATATGAGTTCAAAACTCGATATCTGTGCACGAGTAACTGATCTCTATCACTTAAATCCATCAAAATAGGCTCTGATATTATGGTATAGCTGCACACTTATCCGACCTCTATGGTTGATCCACACGGAGCTCCTGATCTCGATCAGCCCCACTGGAGTGCTAGCTCCTTGTTGGGGCCTTCGATGGTTGATCACGATCGATCATCTACTTTCTAATTTTTTGGATACTCTAAAAAATTATAAAATAAATATTGGAGGATAGTGAAGAGGTGTACAAAGTTTGGTGATGATTCGATGCTCACAACACTCGATCTCTCCATCCGAACCTAGATACCCAAATCTAGGATTTCACTCGATCCAAAAATTCTAACACACTGAAAATCCTACACGCCCTCTCTATGTGGAGTTTCTCCATGAAACAAGATTTTATGGAAATATAACTTTTAGATCTATAAACCTTATTTAGATCATATCTAAAAATTGAGTATCCTTAGAGGTGAAAATCAGAAGAGAAGAGAGGCATGAGGGAAAAATAAAATGCTGCAAGACCCTGCTCACCTTCACTCCAAGATTTTTCTCACCCAAAGCTAATGCCCAATTACATTGAAATTTTTACCATGGAATGCAAACCCCTTCTTGTGCATGCACAAAAATTCTCATAATTTATTATCATAAAATACCATGAAAAAGGTGCATGAAAAAAGATAAGGGTTGGAGGTTGAACTTGTTTCAACCTCCCAACCAACATCAAATTCAAAAACCTTCTTATCCCTATCCAACGCCCACCCCTGGATGTTTGATGCACAGAAGGACTCTCCTTCTACAAGCCCACATTCAGAAAATGCATAAAAAAAATCATGTAACATTTCTCAAGGGGCATGGTGAATGGATAAGCATGAGAGGGAGTTGGGAAGTTTCAACCAAACCAACCAACACAAGTTGAATTCAAAATTCAACTTAAACCCAATCTGATCCAACACTTGGACCAGGTCAACGGTAGAAAGAGGAGGGGGCACAGATACCTTCTGTGTGTGAGAATTCTCATGCAAAACCAAAGTGTGCACGAGATAGGGTGTGGAAAAGTCAAAGCAGGGTCGCGCAAGGAGAAGGATGGTTCAAATTCAAACTTATTTGACTTAGTCTGAATTGATTTCAACCAAATCAATTAATCTAGACCTAATTAGACTAGGTTAATGAAGGGAAAAACCTATTTTTCGGATTAAGTTCGTTCAGATCTAATTGCATCAGGAGGGATATTTCAAAAAATTTTCCTCTGAGATCCTAATCAGATCTAAGACTCCTCAGATCTGATCTTATTGATCTGATAAAAATAAAATAAAAATTAAAATTAAATCTAATTTAATTATATCTTTATTTTGGATAATTCAATTATCCTATGATGATTCCAATGTTTGCTTGAGGTTCTGGATGTAGCCATGCAAGTGCCTGGCCTCTATTGGTATCCACTCAGGCAGGATCTAAAGATCTTCTTCCTCTCAATCAATCCTCCAAAAATCAGATATAGATCTAATCTTGAAGATCTTCAAAACTTCTTTTGAAGAACTGTCATTGTCTCTTACACCAGTGCTGCCTTCTTTCTTTCCTGGCATCTTTCACTTGCTTGGATCGCACCTTATTCATACCCAAAACCCCTTGGGCGTAGAGAGGAGAGAGAGGATCAGAGGGTGGCATGGAGAAGGAGGGAGAGAGGTTTCATGACGTGGGCTAAATGTAGAAGCATTAAAAACCTAGGCACAAATAGGATTTATATAGATCCTATTGCGCCATGCAGTGCCACATCATCTCGGCCAATCACAGTCCTTTGAGCAATCAGATCTAAATCTGATTGGTGGGATGACATCAACTGATCCAATCAAATGAGAGACCCTCAAAACCCTCCTGAGGTGGCGCCAAGATTAGGGCAAACAAGAGTTCTTAGCACCACAGAGTTTAATCCCCTAAAGCAATCTTGGAGTCCCATCTGTATGGGACTCCTCCTTTATCCTCATGGGGCGCACGCCTAGGGACTCCTTTATCCTCATGGGGCGCACGCCTAGGCACACTTCTCCCTAGGCGTGCACCCTCTTCCAATTTGCATTTAGCAGGAGGACAAGGCCCTAGGTACTCTCCTATAGGTGCATGACACATGGATAGATGTCCAAGTATCTAGGGTCAACATTTGACCAATGTCCAAAAATAGAAATTAGTAGGTGATCGAAAATGGTAGGTGTTGTCTTAAATTTATCTCATAAATTAAGACAACCCTTTTCTAATCTGGATGAGCTCTAGGCAGACCAAGTAAAATTTTCTGAGTGAGCCCAAATACATTTGGCTCAGTCGAGACAAGCTTTAATGATTATTAAAAGAGAACATTAGGCTCAATCATATGCTAGCATAATTTTCTTGAACCTAATTAAATCTTATTCAAATTAATTAAACTAGGTTAGTCCAATTGATGACATCCAGATCCAAACCCTTGTTTGTGTGATCCAGTTAGATTCAGCTTCGTATGGTAATGGGATATATCACGATCTCTATCATCGAAATCATTGAAATACCTTCCGATGGATCAGAACTTTTTTGATTCAGACAACTAGTATGATCGATCATCCAAATCATTCTAATTGCTTCCAAAATCCACCAGTGACACCTAGTAGCATATGGTGGCAACCCATCATAACTGAAAGTGAATATCTCGATGCAGTTATCTATGTGATTAGGTTTCTCTATCTTGAGCCCCGACCGAATTAGGATTAAGATGATCTTGTCAAACCCTAATATCCATCATATGAATTAATCATTCGATTCAAGTCCAATGTAAAAATCATAATAGAAACTTTTTCTATTATTTCACTCTTCCATGGCCATGGGCTTATGGACTTGATTCTCATGATCATCATAGAACTGCTCCTTATCTATCGAGGTAGATAGATTTCCTATTGGTACAATCAAATTTCTACAATAAACATGCTATAGCGAACATACACCTCAAGATTTTGAATGACTAAGAGATTGAGTTATGGTGCAGTCAAACTATAACACCCTCAAGATGAACTGCCATCGCACCTCAGGTCAAAGAACTAGACACACCACTATAGCTTCGAGCCAATCATCGATGAGAAAGTAGACTTTCTCATGACTGCTCGAGGTGGTCATGCTCAGTGCCTTCATTCTCTAATGAGTACCTGTACTCTCACTTTGGTATGTCTACACCATAGACTCAAGATTCATCTACCATAAAGAAGTGATCATACACCAACCTTTCATATCAATCACTATCCCCATGATGATCCTATGATCGAAAATATTTTATGAGTTAATAATAAAAATTTATCTTAAATTTTTAACTCTTTAAAATATGTACTATCATTATCATTAACATAAGAAATGTATCGCAGACACTTTCAAATACACACTATGATAAAAAATAATTTATTTTATTATTTATAGTTAAAATTATAATTTTATCCTTAGAAATATATTACAAGTGTCAGTCAATCTGACTTCTAGGGCACACATATCTAACAAACTCCCACTTGACCTAAAGCCAATTGGCTACAAATCTAAGTCTCATCTTCTCAAGTTGGACTTTGATCTTCTACTGGCCCAATGACTTTGTGAGTGGGTCTGCTACATTGTATGCAGAGTCGACTCTCTTGACCTTGACGTAACCTTTCTCGAGGTAATCGTGAATAAGATGGTATGGCCGCTCGATGTACTTAGATTTTTATGAGACCTCGACTCCTTAGCAAAGGCTATGGTGCCATTATTGTCACAGTACAGAGGAATGTCATCCGATGGCATCACTCTGATCTCTGCAGCAAATTTTTTATACCAGAATGGCTCATTCATAGCTTATGAGGTAGCGATGTATTCTACTTTCATGGTAGAATCTGCTATCATTGTCTGCTTGAAACTCTTTCAACTGGCAGCACCATCATTACACATAAACAGACTCTCAGATGTCGATTTTCGATCATTTATATCGGATATAAAATCCGAGTCTGTATACCCCTAGACTTGGAGTTCTCCATTACCAAAAACCAACAATATATTCTTAGTTCTTCTTAAGTACTTAAGGATACATTTTACAGAAGTCCAGTGTTCTTCATCTGAATTCGATTGATATCTGCTCGTGACACTCACAGCATGACTATATCAGGTCGTGTACATCACATGGCATACATGAGGCTTCCTATTACTGAAGCATAAGGGATCTTGCTCATGCATTCAATCTCCTCAGGTGTGTTGGGATATATTTTCTTGGAGAGATGAATGCCATGTCTGAAGGGTACCAATCTTCTCTTAGAGTTTTCCATGCTAAACCTCTTTAGCACTTCCTCTATGTACATCTTCGGTGAAAGACCTAGCATCCTATTTGGTCTATCTCTATAGACCTTAATTCCTAGAATGAAGGATACTTCACTTAGGTCTTTCATGGAGAATTCTTTAGATAACCATATTTTAACTGTGGTCAACATAGAAATATCATTTCCAATAAGGAGGATATCATCCACGTACAGATGAGGAAGATAATAGTGCTTCCACTGATCTTTTTAAAAACATATGGTTCCTTCTCATTCTTGATGAAATTAAATAATTTGATCATACATTAAAATGAGTATTCCAGCTCCGAAATGCTTGCTTAAGTTATATATGGACCTTTGCAACTTGCATACTTTATGATCAGCATCACTGGGTGTGAAATCTAGCAGCTGTTCCATATAGATATCTTCCTCAAAGTATCCATTTAAGAATGTCATTTTCATGTCCATTTACCATATTTCATAATCAAAATAGGCTGCAACAGCAAGCAATGTGTGGATGGATTTTAGCATGGATACTGGCAAAAAGGTATCCTGATATTCAATGCCTTCATGCTGACTATATCCTTTTGCCACTAATCTAGCTTTGAATGTCTCCACATTTCTATCTGCACTAATCTTTCTCTTGTAGATCCATTTACATCCAATAGATACTATACCTTCAGGTGGATCTACCAAGATCCAAACTTGATTTGAGTGCATCAAGTCAATATCTGACTTCATTGCCTCTAACCATTTCTTGAAGTCGATATCTGATATCTTCTCATCATAGATTTTAGGATCATCACCATGAACCCCATTACCTATGAGGAACATTTTCTCTACTTTCTCTGAAATAGTACCTAAGTACCTATTAGGGGGACGAAAAATTCTTTCCGATCTATGAAGTGGAGGAGGTAGCGATTGTATTGGCTTAACCTGATTTGGTTCCATAGGGTCCTTAGCTCGTTGCTCTTGGGAGACTTTCTCCTCGAGCTTGATCTGCTTTTCAATGCCACCATCCTGAATAAACTATTTTTCAAGAAAGATGGCATACCAACTCACAATCACATTGTGGTCTTCTAGAATATAGAAATAATATCCTAATGACTCTTTAGGATATCCTATGAATCGAGCTCTAAAGGACCTATAGTCTAACTTGTCCGTTTGTTGTCTTTTGACATGAGCCAAACAATCCCAAATTCTAAGATGACTCAAACTTTGTTTCTTATCATGTCATATCTCATACGATGTGGTAGGAATGATTTTAGAGGAAACTAGATTCAATAAATATACAGTAGTTAATAGACAATGTTCCCAAAGAAAATCAGAAAGGTCTGTGAAGCTCATCATAGATCGGACCATATCTAATAGGATATGGTTCCTCCGTTCTAAAACCCCATTAAGTTAAGGAGTTCAAGGAGGAGTCCAGTGAGAGACTATACCATATTGCTTGAGATTGTCCAAAAATTTCAGACTAAGGTATTCACCTCTTCGAGCTGATCGAAGAATCTTAATGGATTTTTTAGTTTGCTTTTTCATTTCATGTCTGAATTTCTTAAACTTTTCAAAGGCTTCAGACTTGTGTCTCATAAGATACACATACCCATACCAAGATAAATCATCAGTAATGGTTATGAAGTAGACAAAGTTATCTCTAGCCGATACATCAAATGGGCCGCACACATCAGTATGTACTAAGACAAGTAGATCCGTGGCCTTTTTCCCATGTCTTACAAAGGGGAGCTTAGTCATTTTGCAATAAAGACATAATTCATAAATTGAATATGACTCAAAAGTCAATGGACGCAATAGCCCATTTTTTTATAATTTGTTAACCCTATCTTCTGCTATATGACCTAGCCTTAGGTGCCATAGATACCTATCATTTGGACTATCCCTAGATCATTTTGATCCTGTGGCATTCATATTTTGCTCGATATTAAAGATAGATACATCAATATGTAACTAGTAGAAATCGTTAATAAGAAAATCACTAGCAATTTTATTTCTTTCATAAAGAATATTATAATGGTCCTGAAGAAAACTAATTACATAGCCTTCTTGTGCTAAACATTAAATAGAAATCAAATTTTTGATTGTAGTAAGTACATAATAACAA
The DNA here is from genome assembly GCA_006176705.1 of Cocos nucifera. Lineage (NCBI taxonomy): Eukaryota > Viridiplantae > Streptophyta > Magnoliopsida > Arecales > Arecaceae > Cocos > Cocos nucifera. Next base: position 284,215 of record QRFJ01001681.1, on the reverse strand, counting down.
TCCTTAAACAGTAAATCTAAGTCAGATGGTAGTCGAAGAGGGTAGGTTCCTACAGCCACAGTAGTAATCCTTGCTCCATTTTTGACACGTAGGATCATCTCATTATCCCTCAGCCTCCTACTATCCTTAAGACCCTGCATGAAAGTGCACAAATGAGCACTAGAATCAGAATCAAGCACCCAATTGGATGCAGAAGAAATCATAAGGTTAAATTCAATAATGAGCATACCTCTAGAAGGACATGTCTCCTTATTTTTTAGGATGGCCAGGTATGTAGGACAGTTCCACTTTCAGTGGCCATCAGTATTACAATGAAAATACTTTTCTTTATCAGTGGCCTTCTTCTTCAGCTCTGCCTTCTTTTTCTTTCCACCTTCCATCTTCTGCTTTTTCACAGACTTCTTCTTCTTTCCAAAAGACTTTCTCTTAGAAGAAGTCTATTCTATAGCAAGTACTGAGCCTTTAGAACCTTTCATAGAAAACTTAGTAGTAACCAGCATATTCATAAGCTCGGCCAGAGTATTCTGAAGTTTATGCATATTGTCGTTCATGATGAACTGTCCATACGCATCAATCAAGGATTGCAGAATTATATCATTCTGCAGATCCTGATCTAACTTCACTCCGAGCTTCTCAAGCTCTCTCAAGTCCTTGATCATCATCAGATAATGATCTTGGACTGACTGTCCATCATGCATTTTAGTCTTAAACAGTCATTTAGTGATCTGATATTTGGTTGTGCAACTTTGTTTACCAAACAACTCTTGCAGGTGAGCCAACATTTGATGAGCAATCTTGATATCTTCATATTGGTACTAAAGCTCATCAGACATCGAGTCCAATATGTAGTATCTAGCCTTATTATCTTCATCCATCCACTTATCAAGAGACACTATCTGTTCAGTAGATGGATGAGCTGGTAAGGTGGGGGGATCCTGGTCCAATACATGAGTCAACTTTTCAAAATTCAAAATAATTTTGAAGTTTCTAAGCCAATCCTTATAATTAGGTCCGATCAGTCTATGGGTGTCCAGGATACGGACTAGTGGATTGGACGCAAATATTTTTTTTTTTTTATGGAGAGTCAAAATTTTTAGTTAGATTTTATAATTAAGACTTGACCAATTTATTTAAAAATTTAATTTTTAAATAAATTAGCTTCCACTATTTTTTTGGATCCCTATACTCCCTTTGTAGAGATGCAAAAATCTCCACGATTACTAATTTCTAATGGGTGGTGCAGTCCCACCAACTAACTCATCACCTCACCTAACAGTTATTGATGATGGGTTAGCCAATGAGTGAACAACTCTTGTTCAATGATTCTCTAATCATGGTGCACCTAGACTTGATCTTTACATGAATCTTACCGTGCCCAGAATATTGATCCACTTCTTAGTTAAGTCAAACCCATTATTTGCATAGATTAGATTCCTAATTAGGTCTCTCACCATATCCAAAATATTGAGCCCAATCCATCCTTCAGTTCGGAGCATCAAATGCCTAATAGACAAGATTGCATCTTTTCGATACAACTGAACCACTGTGACTAGCCGAGAACAATCAACCTCGAAAAGACCCCACACATCTATAATGGTGGAAGACCTTAGACCTAATCTTTTTTTAGGAAGATTTGATTTAGGTCTCTTTAAACTTGACTTGACATAGCCATAACCATTATGACTAATCTAGTGGCATGGGTTAGCTCGGATTGTTAGCCATCTTAGATCAGGACTGGACCAACAAATATGGTCAGATAAGTAAGACTGGTGGAAGGAATATGCCACTAACTCGATAAGAATACATTCGAGTCAAATAGCTCTCAATTAAAAATTAAACTTATCTTAGACACCAAATTATTGAGTCAACCAATTGGGTTAGCCTACAATCCAGACTCTAACCACTGAGCCTAATTAGATCTTAACTCGATCGATCACTCATGTGACTCGACCTTGACCCAGACTTAATCCTATTAGACTGATCAATTTAAGTACTCTTGATCCCACCTAACCAACTCTTGATTCGGTTTAATCAACCACTATACCTAATTGAGCTACCCAAGCCCGAACCTAATTTTATGAATATGTCTTAGATCTAAAAATTTTTAGTTTTAGACCTAATATATTTTATATTCTTAATTTTTAATTAAGTTTAGGATTCATAAATAAAATATGTATATAAAATTCTAGGATTTCAGGATCTAAGATTTTACAAAAAATAAGTTTTTTTAATTCTGATTAAGGACGAACGTGCAGCACCCCTACACACTATTAGAACATTCCATCGAATGGAAGGAGAGGGCCTTTAAACCCTACTTCTTTCTTATGACCAAACAGCCAAGGGGCACGCCTTAATCAGAAATATGATAAATCTACAAAACTAATTAGATCTACATCATATATCATATATATAAAAATTGATCTAACTAAAAATATATTTTGCATACATCTCATGTATCATATCATGCATATTTTTAGATCTAAATTATCTCATAAATATCTAAAAAATAATATTTAAATTTGATCATATCAAATTAAAATTTATTCTAGATAATTTTGTAGAACTATTTTACAACTAATCTAAACATGCATCTATCATATCTCATATGAATTAATTAAATAAATTTATTTTTTATTTTTTAGATCTAATTATAATATTTATAATATCAAAAAATAGTAAATAAATAAATCTAAAAATTATAATTAATTAAATTAAAATTATGATTATGCTAGACTACACATAGAATAATTCTATTCCTAATCTAGTCATGCATTTAATACATCTTAGATATAGATTATTTAATTTTTAATTTTTTAATTTTAGATCTAATCATATCTAATGTGTTATCTAAAATTATCTAATTATTAGATCAAAAATAAATTAAAATCAGATCTAATGAATTATGGAACCTAGCTCTGATATCAGTTGAAGGAAAAAACATGTTTTTTGGATCAGATTTATTCAGATCTGATTGGATCAGAAGGGATATTTCAAAAAAAATTTCTCTAAGATCCTAATCAGATCTGAGACTCCTCAGATCTGATCTTATTGATCTAAAAAAATAAAAATAAAAATAAAAATTAAATCTAATTTAATTATACCTTTATTTTAGATAATTCAATTATTCTATGATGATCCCGATGTTTACCTGAGGTTCTGGATGTAACCATGCAAGCGCTTGACCTCTACTGATATCCACTCAGGCAGGATCTGGAGATCTTCTCAATCAATTCTTCAAAAATCAGATATAGATCTGATCTTGAGGGTCTTCAAAACTTCTTTTGAAGAACTGTCGTTGTCTCTTGCAGCAGTGCTGCCTTCTTCCTTTCTTGGCGCCTTTCACTTGCTTGGATCGCATCTTATTCATGCCCAAAACCTCTTGAGCATGGAGAGGAGAGAGAGGATCAGAGGATGGCATGGAGGAGGAAGAGAGGCTTTGTGGCATGGGCTAAAGGCGGAAGCATTAAAAACCTAGGTGTAGATAGGATTTATATAGATCCTGTTGCTCCATGCAATGCCATATCATTCCGATCAATCACGACCCTTTGAGCAATTGGATCTAAATCTGATTGATGGGATGACATCATCTAATCCAATCAGATGAGTGACCCTCAAAACCCTCCTAAGGCGGTGCCAAGACTGGGTCAAACAAGAGTTCTTGGTACCATAGAGTTTAATCCCTTCAAGCAACCCTAGAGTCCCATCTATACGGGACTCCTCCTTTATCCTCATGGAATGCACACCTCCCTAGGCATGCACCCTCTTCCTATCTGCATTTAGCAGGAGGATAAGGTCCCAGGTACTCTCCTATAAGTGCATGACACATGGGCAGATGTCCAAGTATCCAGGGTTAATATTTGACCAATGTCCGAAAATAGGAATTAGCAGGTGACCAAAAATGGTAGGTGTTGTCTTAAATTTATCTCATAAATTAAGATAATTCTTTTTTAATCTGGATGAGCTCTAGTGAGACCAAGGTTCCTGCATGAGCCCAAACACATTTGGCTCAGTCGAGACAAGCTTTAATGATTTTTAAAAAAGAACATTAGACTCAATCGTGTGCTAGCATGATTTTTTTGAACCTAATTAAATCTTATTCAAATCAATTAATTTGGATTAGCCCAATTGATGACATCTAGATCCAAATTCTTATTTGTGTGATCCAGTTAGATTCAGTTCTGTATGGTAATAGGATATGTCACAATCTCTATCATCGACATCATCGAAACACCTTTCGATGGATCAGAACTTTTTTGATTTAGAAAACTAGTATGATCAATCATACAAATCATTATCTTGCTCCTAAAATCCACCAATGACACCTAGCAGCATATGGTGGCAATCCATCAAAATTGAAAGCGAACCTCTCGGTGTAGTTACCTATGTGATTAGGTTCCTCTATTTGAGCCCCAACCGGATTAGGGTTAAGGTGATCTCGTCAAACCCTAATATCCATCATATGAATTAATCATTCGATTTAAGTCCAATATAAAAATTCTAATAGAAACTCTTTGTATTATTTCACTCTGCCATGGCCATGGGCTTATGGACTTGATTCTCATGATCATCATAGGGCTGCTCCTCATCTACCGAGATAGATAGATCCCCTATTGGTGCAATCCAATTCCTACAATGAACATGCCATAGCCAACATACACCTCAGGATTTTGAATGACTAAAAAATCAAGTTATGGTGTAGTCAAACTATAATACCCTCAAGATGAACTGTCGATGCATCTCGGGTTAAAGAACCAGACACACCACTATAGCTTCGAGCCAGTCATCGACGAGAAGATAGACATTCTCATGATTGCTCGAGGTGGTCATGCTTAGTGCTCTCGTTCTCTAACGAGTACTTGTACTCTCGCTTCGGTGTTCCTACATCATAGAGTCAAGACTCATCTACCATAAAGAAGCGATCGTACACCAACCTTCAAGATCAATCACCATCCTCATGATGATCTTATGGCTGGAAGCATTTTATGAGTTAATAATGAAAATTCATGTCTTAAATTTTCAACTCTTGAAAATATGAACTATCATTACCATTAACTCAAGGAATGTATCACAGACACTTTTAAATACACACTATGATAGAAAATAATCCATTTTATTATTTATAGTCAAAATTATAATTTTATCCTTAGAAGTGTATTACAAGTGTCAGCCAATCTGGCTTCTAGGGCACTCATATCTAATAGTTAAATTTAACTAATTTAGGCTTAACCCAATCCAATAAAATTCTAATCAAATTAGAAATTAATTAGGTCTAGGTTCTGATCAAATCAGGATCAAATCTTCCATAGCGATTAGGTCATCTCATGACCTGATCAGATCAAACCCAATTGAATCCAAGTTGATCGAACTTGATCAAATCCTCATCGCTCAATCAAATTAAGCTAATTAGTAATCAAATTGCTAATTAATTCTTTAATAAATATAGAGTTCCAATCGAATGGATATCTGGTCAATAGAGTTCCATCAACATGAAACTTCTGAAGAGTCCCAAATCAGTAGGACTCTTTAATCCAGTGTTCCAAACGAATCAAACTAATGATCATAAAGTTCTAGACTAGTGGAACTCTTGATCAGAGAGTCCTAAATGAGTAAAATTTAAAGTTCCAGACCAGTGGGACTCTTGATCAGAGAGTCCCAAATGAGTAGGACTCAGAGTCTCAGTCCACTAGGACTCTTAGTCACAGAGTTTTAGATCATCAGGACTCACGATCAGAGAGTCCCAGATAAGTAGGACTCAGAGTTTCAATTCAGTGGGACTCTTGATCATAGAGGTTCAGTCCAGTGGAACTCTTGACCATAGAATCCTAGATCATTGAGACTCAATATCAGCCATCAGATCAGGTAGGAACTCCTATTGTGTGTGATCTCATAGGTTAGAATCCTAAGTCGGTAGCACATAAACTAATTTTTTGTATCAATCGATGTGACTATCTAGCAATGGTATCCGACGTTCGGATAGAATACAAAATTATAATGCAACATCGATGAACCTATGGCATACGGTTATTGTATAATTCATCCCCTTGACCTCGATGCTCAAAAGACAATCTAGGATTTATTGCCAATCCTAAAATTCATCCATAATGTATTTCAAAACTTAGCATCCATCATATAGACTACCCCGATCGAGGATTTGCTAAATTGAAATACAACAATGCACTTGCTCCAACAGTTGGAGGGGTCAATCTCATCTTGATTCACACATCGACAAGCCAAGTACTTGACTACACCCAGTAGCCTTTCATCATTGAATTAAAAATTTAGGTAGTCTGGTACCTAAGTACAGTGAGTTGCTTACAAGTCACCATGGAGATCTTAGGTCTAAGAGACACATATACCTATATCCTTCACAAGCAACTCTTGGCAAAAGAGAGCTCCATAATTAGATCACTTTTAGTAAAATATAGCTCTGCACTTCACCTGCATGCCATAACAGTATCTCCATACTTCTTGGTTAAGAGGACAATCAATACTTATGGCACACAATGACCAACACTCGATACGTTATCTTCCTGGATAATAACAAATCATTTGATGGTGAAGTGGTTTAAGGACTAAACGATAAATCCTCTTTTGTCAAGTCTAAATATCCTAAGGACTTCATCATAGAAGAGCTCATTACAGAAAGATGCACAAAATAATGAAAATACCAAAATAATAATTTTATTTATTAATAATTTAAGTATAATTATATTTAGCTTAACCATCTATAACCTAGATGATTGGCTTTAGGATACAGTTCCCAACAGAGCCTTCAACTGAGATTCACTTGTGGAAGGCTAATGAGCGGTTCGACCATCTTTATCGAAATGGGGCCAACATCATGACCAAAGCTTGCGGAATAGGATTTTTTGCTGGCTTCAAGAGATGTAAGATGACCCAGGCTCGCCTTCCACCTGGTGATTCAGTTCACATCATATCCTTGCGTGTGGATTCTCTTGACGATAATTTGAGGGCAGTAATCCATGATTTTCTTGACAGATTTGCAAAATCATCAGACGCGCCTATGGTAGTAAACAGAGGTGAATTTGTTTCGCAAGCGATAGAGGCCAATGTTGTGGAGAACCATTCTCGAGTTGATCGTCAAAGAGATTGTTGGAAATCGTATCTTCTCTGTCTTCTTGTAAGTTATTTCGGGTATCAAAGAATATTATAAATAACATTCAATTCTTGTTGAAGTAGCCGATCCCTCTCGCTTTTTTTTTTGAGCCGAGGCATGCTTTGTTGTATTTAAGATGCTTGTGGTGGAATTGAAATCATTTAACGCATGGTGAATGCTGTCGTACGTCTCCGCATATCCCTTCGAGAGCAGGACAGAATATGATTATAGTCATCTGGTTCAATCGCCATATCAGCGATGGAGTTTATATTCAAGGAACGCTTGCCACATGTATTGGTGGTGCCGATTTATGCTCTTTGCATTTAATGCTCTAAGGGGATGGAGAATTCAAAAATCTTTTCGATTTAATATTTATATATAAATTTTGGGTAGGAGAAGTGTTCTTGTCCTTCCATTTTTTATCATAGGTTTCTTTTTCTCCAAGCTATCTTCTTCCATCTTCTTTCTTTTTTCTTTCTTTATTGGAGAAATGGCTATGACCAGGGATATAGGATTTGCACCTATGATCTTTCAATTTGAGGTGATGGAAAGAGATTTATTGTTGATCCACAGCCAGTTTCATATTCCTCCTGAGTTTCAACTAGAGGTTCCAAAGATTGAAGAGCATGCCTACAGGCCTCTTCCAGGTCAGATTAGTGTATATGAAAAGTGTTTCTGAGCTGGACTGAGATTTCCACTTCACCCCTTCTTCATCATCCTCTTCCATTTTTTGAAAATATCATTTTATTCGGTGGTGTTAAATTCATGGTGACATATCTACGACTTTACCATGGCATGCATTTTGGTCGGAGTTGAGCCGAGCATTATGCTGTTTCATTATTATTTTACTTTGAAGAGACATCCTGACTCCTACGAATGGTGGTACGTGACCCCTAGGAGTAGGAAGAATATTCCTTCATTGATTCGAGGTGCTCCTACTGTCGTTCATAGTTGGAAGGGGTGCTTCCTATTTGTGTCCCACTCTTCAATTGAAGAGTGAGGTTTCGTGGATTGGAGAGAGCTACAAGAAGCTATTCTAAGGAACCCCCTACTCGATCAATATTTGGCATAGGACCTGAAAGTTTTGCATAGTTTTGAAGTTTCAGAGTTAAAAGAGCTTCTTTCTGAGCAGAGCTTATTCAATATGGGTATTAGCCTGACCGATCTTGAAAGTATATATTCGCTTTTTACTCTTATAGTCTCATTTTTTAAATTCTTGAACCTGACGTCAATGTGCATACATATTTTGCTATAGGAGCATATTCAAATTTGCCACAATTGCCGAATCCAAAGATCTTCTGAAAGAGAAGGATGGAGGCAGTGGTGGAAAATCTGCCTGAGCTCGGGTCGGACTTCTCCCTGCTCCTCTGATTTCTAGATTAGAGGATCCTGAACCTCCAGCCGTTAAGGGCTTCGAGATTGTGCACCTCCCGCAGGGCTTTAACCTTCCGATTCTTAAGGGAGGGTAGGAGAACCCTATTGAATGTTTGTTTAGGGAGATTAGGCTATTTTGAGCCTGCCAGCCTTTGATGTTTTCGACCTTTTTCCTAAAGAGCATCCAGTCGAAGTCATGGGAATGTCTACGACTGCTTCGAATAAAGCCAAGTCGGTTGAGGTTTTGAAGACCCCTAATACTTTGATAGCAGAAGAGCAGCCTAGTACGACTGTTGAGCCTTCTAGGACCACGGTGGTTGGAATGGGGCTTCATGACTCCATCTTGAAGGACTATAGGGTAGCATCTGAGGTGTTCTCCAACATTCTCCATCCGATCGATGCCACAAAATTATTGATCAAGCCTTTAAAGATAAGGAGGCAAAAAGTGGTGGATTGTTTTCTCCGGATAAGTTGGATATATGTATCCTTGGATTCGAGTTAATCCTTTATTATGGAACATTCCCGTCACTAATTTTGGTAAATATTTTGCTAGCTCGCCCATTACTTAAATGGGTTCATGGAAAGTACTTCTAAGCTATCTTTCGAGGAGACGAGTTATAGGACTAAAGCCAAAATGCTTAAAGTCACCAAGGACAGGATATCAAAAAGAGCCTGAGAAGCTTCTGCCAGGGTTGACGCTACAGAGAAGAGGGCCCAGGATGCCGAGATGGCACTAGTGAAGTTTGCTGAGGAGAACTCCCCTTTATTAGGTGTAAATTAGGCTCTAACCTCGGAGATAGAGGTGCTAAAAACTCGGCTTGTCGAGGCTAAGGAGTTTGAAGAGGGGGCTCAAGCTGCGTTAAAGGATGCAGAAGAGAGGATGGCCTCGCTACAGGATGACGTGAGAGCACAGATTGAGGTCACCACTATAAAAGCCAGTAAGAAGTTTCGAACATCAAAAGAATATGAAGACGAGCAAGATAGGTTTCCTGTCGATGCCTATGACGAAGGAAGGTGCTCTGTTTGTTGTGAGGTAGCTTCACATTATCTAGGATTGAACCTGAATTTTTTAGATGAGGATTTAGAGGCTATCGATACCGATGTGGTGGGGGTATGATCCGATCCAAAGGATGCACTTTGACCCCATTTTTACTTACATGTTTTCTTAGGTTATAAAAAACTCTTGTAAAAGGAAACTTTCAATGAATAAAGGTTTCTCACTTTTGGAGATTTTTCTCTCTTCTTTTTTCTTCTTCATTTTTCTTTTTTCTTTTAGGATCTCTCTTGTTTGCATTACTCCAAGCTGAGGAGTTGAAGAGATCTGCTTGGATAGTTGAAGAGGTCTGCCTAGATATTTGAATTAATTAGTTCTAATCCAAAGGCATTCGAATCAATCTTCTCACTAATCATGCGCTCGTTTCCTCGGTGGCATCGAATATACATAGTCTCAGAAGCGACGTGACCGTAAGACTTTCATGCACATTTGTATTATGGCGGGTTGCACCAATCATGGGTTGACACGGGGAATGATTTGATGGAGCTATTATGGTAGATTTTCTCTTTATAAAGGGGAGACCCCATGAGGCTTGCCTTCCATTAGCAAAATCCCGAGCATTCTGTGAAATGAAGGCGGAATAGTGGAACCCCCCTAGAGGAGAGAAGTTAGTCTCCCGCTACCATAGCCATGATTGCTTGCTCAGGGAGGTAGCGAGACCTCCCCAATCCTTTGCTATTTCAGGGAGACTCACGTTAGATGTCCCAATCATGGGGCATCTACATTCTTGGTCTTAAGATCTTTATCATTTTGCTTCTCCCGATGGAGGCGGTTGCTTCCTCAGCCCAAAGAACTTTATCACCGTTCCCTTGTTCGATAAGAGCAGGGAATCGGTGATATCTCTTTGAGTGCTGGTGTGATGCACCGCTCCTTCAGGAAGGAGGAAGAGGAGCCACCTCTGGAGGCGATGATTTGAGTTGTATCCCCTGACCTCCCAAGCTTCCTCGAATGTGAGACACTTTGGTCGGTTGTGTTGGTGTCAACTTAACCATTTTCTTTGGATGTATATCATACATTTCCATTATTCGAGGGTTTCTTGTTTCGAGGCTTGGCAAAGTTGGACTCTAAGCGAATGTTGCTTCAAACTTCACTACTATAAAAAAGAGCTACGACAGCGGTTCATAACCGTTGCCGTAACCAAAAAAATTGCTACCATAGGCTATGACAGCAGTTATTAAATCGCTACTACTGCAGCCATCACCGTAGCTCAATGACAGCGATTATTGCAGTGGTTGTTTGAACCGCTACAATAGATCGATCTATAGCAGCGGTTATGTAACCGCTGCCATGGTTATCTATAGCAACGATTATATAATCACTGCCATAGATAATCTATAGCAATAATTTTTTAATTGCTGTCATAGGTCTAATGCAATGGTTGATACCATTTGCACTAGAGACCTATGACAACGATTGGTATGGATATGACAGCGGTTATAAAACCACTATCGTAGATCTTGAATAATTAAAAAAAATAAAATTTTTATTTTTTTATATATTTTATCTGATAAATATAGATATATAACACAAAAAAATATAATAAATATAAAAATTATTCTAAAATATTAAAATTTTATTATCGAATAAAATTTATTATAATATTTTTAAAAAAATATATATCAAAAGTTTCCAAAATCTACATCATCATCATCGTCATCTGAAGTCGGAGCCAGAGTTGGAGCCGGAGTTGGTGCTAGAGTCAGAGTCGGAGCTGGAGCTGGAATACGGGCCAACATATTCTTGAAGCTCATGACTTCAAAATGCATACTGAGCATCGACATCATGTCTCTCATGATGCCCTCTAGATGAAATGCATCATCCTCAGCCCGATCCGCCCGCATCACAGCATGATCTACCCATGCCAATGCCTCCTCAAGCTCCTTCTGGCTGACGACACTGAAAGTCTATAAGGAGACGCTTGCCTCGGACTAGTAGCTCATCACCGTGTGTCCGGGTCTGCATCGGATCCTTCCAAAGTGCTCAGGCCCCAAGACCTTGGACAGATGGTCATGGGGCCCAGAGGTATCCGGGCCCTCACTCATGAGCGCATCTAACTGATCCTGTAATTATAAATTAAAATAAAATTTTATAAAAAATGCTATAATACTAATCATATATACTAATATATTTAATACTTACAAAAATATGCTCGATCGCGGCATTCATCGGTCTGCCCGTCTTGTCTATGTAGCTGGATCGAAAGATCTTACTACGATCGGATATCACTCCATCTCTCATCAGTAAAAACAAAGAATAAATTTATCAGAAAGATGATAAAAAATATGAATTTAATTTATCTAGTAAGATTTAGAATTAATTATCTCTCTATGCACACGATTGGCCATAGACTCACGACCTAGAGTGTGCATATACTCTTGGGCTACATGGTTCTTCCAGTTCTGATGAATAATAAATATTTAAAAAATATTTAAATAAAACTTTAAGCGTATTAAAAAATTCAAAAGTTAGAAATTTTATCTCAAACTCCTTACTCCTCCAGTGTCTAACCATCCTCTTCCACTGACTCGAAGGACAGTCCTGTATCTAGAAAATAAGCTCCTCCAGAGTGTCTTATAGATGCCCGAGCCATCCTCTCTAGAGCTTGATCTTGTAACCCTAGTACAACTCCCCGATCTTCCTCAGTCAGGCATCTCGAGCCCTCTCGTGATCGAAGAAGTCATACCTCCTCTGCACAAAGTTATCAAAAATCAGTTACAAAATTATTCTAATCAAATATATATAGTGTAAACATATAAAATGCATAAATATAACTAAGATGCGCGTACTTACCCATATCTCCTTCCATATCCGATCTCTGATAGCAGCATCCATCAAACGCCAGTCTCTAGGCTCTATGGAAATGATGTCCGACCGTCTTACAAGCACTCCAAAAAAAGGAATGCATCTTCCGCACGATCTCTCCTACCGGTCTCCCCTCCACATCATAATAGACCATCACCTGATGCTGGCGGTTCCACATGTGTGCCATATGTGTGGGACCATAAAATATTCGACTGGATGATGCACCTACAATGTAAATGCATTATGCAAATATATAAGTGTACAAATACTATATAAAAAATAAAGTTGTACTAATATAATAAAAATATATACTCAGATGCCTACGTAATAGCATATGTCTTAGATATGGGCGATGGTAGAGGCTCAGCTGCTAGTGGAGTAGATGCCATCGGTGGAGTAGATGCTGTCGATAGAGGTTCCTAAGCAGCTGATGCTGAGGTGGATGGAGTATGCTCCGACTGCTCCTCGAATGCTGAACTGCGCCTAACCCACCGAGGAACTGGGGTGAAAGCTAGATGGCATTTTGGTGCTATCATGATTTGCAACGTTAATGAACATTAATTAATATAACATGTTGAATAATAATATTAGTATAGTATTAATAAATAGTCTCTAATATATACACTAATCAATTGATGGGTCTATCGTTATGCAATGCAATAAACAAGAGCAATAAGATATAAACATCCAAAAAATGTTATGCAATAAATTCTACAAGAATTATATTCATAAATAATTAAGGATGAGCAACAATCGTAGATCCGATCTCTTGCGTGAACCTTGGTGTTAATCCAGAAACCTGAAAGAAAAATAAAGTAGATGATGGTGGCACCTTAGGACTTAAAGTTGAAACCTTAGAGAGACATATCAAATTCTATTCGCTCAAAAGTCAAGCCGACTCCATGCCTGAGACAATCGACTCCGTGCCTAAGACATCTGGCTCAGATCCTCCCCTAGTTGGCTCGATCACGGTCTGAGTTGGCTCGACTGTGTGCCATCCCCTCGATCACTCCCTCTCTCCCTCTCTCGATCTCTCTCGCCGACGACGGCGGTGAGGCCGAACCCCTCCCTCCCAGCTTTTTCATCTCTCGATCTTCCTCTCTCCCTCTCTCGATCTTCCTCACCGGTGAGGTCAGATCCCATCCCTCCCTCTCTCACTCTCTCGATCTCCCTCGTCGGCAAGGCCAGACCCCATCCCTCCCAGTGATGCTGGCGAGGTCGGACCCTCTCCCTCTCTCGCTCTCTCGATCTCCCACTCTTCTCTCTCGATCTCCCTCGTCGGCGACGGCGGTAAGGCCGGACCCCTCCCTCCCTCCCTCCCTTTCTCAATCTCCCTCGATGGCAACGAGGTCGGATCCCTCCCTTCCTCTCTCCCTCTCTCGATCTTCCTCGTCGGCATGTGGCGAGGCGGACCCCCTCCCTCCCTCCCTCCTCCACTCTTGGCTCCTTACCGATGGCCGACGAGCGACCGACCCTCCCTCTCTTAATCTGTTGGTCTTCCTCTCAGTCTCTCCATTTCTTAGTTTCAGATCCCAAAATTGGGTCTGGCCTTCCAAGATCCATTAGGATCTAAATCTGGTACTTCAAGTACAGATCCATCGAGGTATTCGATCCAGGTTTGAATATCCAGTATCAGTAATTAAAATTGGATCTGAATCAGAATATCTAGATTTTGATCCGAACCCAATCCATTGACAGATCTAGTCCACAGTCGTCGATATGACACAACCCAATGCTACCACCATGGTACGACCCAAAAATTATGGCATGCAGATAATTATAATATTTATAATAAATATTTATAATATTTATTATAAATATTCTATAAATTTTTATAAATATACATGATTAATAAATAATACTATAAAATTCTTTTAAAAAAATCATACCTATGGCTATAGAGAGCGGATCACACCGAAAGCTCCGAGGATCGTCGGCGATGACACTAGAGGAGAATGATTGCACTAAAAGTAACCTACAAAACAAAAATAAGATAATAAGATAGAAAAGAGAGAGAAAAAAGAAAGAGAGAGAGAGAGAGATAGTAGGGACGGCTGGGGATAGGGGGCCAGGGGAGGGGGCATAGTGACGAGGAAGCTCGGGAGGCACAGTGATGGAAGGGTCGACGATCGGGAGGAAGAGTGTGGGGCTGAGTAGGGGCAGGAAGGGGCAGCCGGGGGGGGGGGGGGTGTAGGGTGGCTGGGAGGGCGGCCGAGGATGGGAGAAGGAGAGCAGCCGGAGGGAGGTGGGGGGTGGGGGGCCGGGTGGGAGGTGGCGGGGAGGGACGGCCGGAGATGGGGGGGCTGGCGGGTGGTAGGGTGGCGGGGAGGGGTGGCCGAGGATGGAAGGAAGGAGGGGCGGGTGGGGGGAGGGTGGGGGATGGGGGGGCCGGGTGCGAGGTGGCGGGGAGGAGCAGCCGGGGATAGGGGGAAGGAGGGGCGGTCGGGGGGAGGATGGGGGTGGAGGGGTCATGTGGGGGGTGGCAGGGAGGGGCGGTCGGAGATGGGGGGCTGGGAGGTGGCAGGATGGCGGGGAGGGGCGGCCGAGGATCGGGGGAAGGAGGGGCTGCCGGGGGGGAGGATGGGAGGATGGGGAGTGGGGAGGGTGGGTGGGCAGTGGCGGGTGGTGGAGAGGAGCGGCCGAGGATAGGGGGAAGGAGGGCGGTCGAGGGGAGGTGGGGGGTGATGGGTGGGGGGTGGGCAGCCGGGGATACGGGGCGGAGGAGAGGGGGGAGGGGCGGCACCGATCGAAGGAGAGGGAGGGGCGACGTCGGTCGGGAGGAAAAAAAGCCTCACCAATGATGGAGAGGAGGGGGAGAGACAGAGAGACAGAGAGAGATTGAGCGCGCACAGAAGGGAAGCAGAAAAAATTTGAGAATTTTTAACCTAACCTACGACAGCGGTTACCGAATCGCTGCCATAGATCCAAAACCACTACCATAAATCTACGACAGCGGTTCTATAATCGCTACTGTAGATCTATAGCAACGGTTATCCGAAACCACTATCATGGATCTATGGCATAGAACCGCTGCCGTAGATCTATAGCAGTGATTTTTTAATAACCGCTGTCGTAGGTTGAAAATAATTTTTTTTTTAATTTTTTTTAAATATTATATAATTTTAAAATTTAATGCCCATCTTCACCATTCATTATCTAAATAATTATCATTAGAGTATCATCGCAAAAGATCGCCTCGATCCGATGGCCCTAGCTTTATCGATTAGAAAATTTGATTTTGATGATCATGAATGACGATGCGATGATCTGATAAATGGAGACCTCTGATGAATTTGAAAACTTATAATGATAATCTCGATGATATTTGTAGCATACTATCAAAGTTTCACTACAATCAGATATTGTTATCATAGTCAATTTAGTATGAAATGATTTCGACCATTAAATTAGAAATAAGCGATCAAAGGGTTAAACGGCGTTCGATTATGAGATAATTTTTTAGTTAAATGATCTTTGTTATAATTTTAAATATTTTATATGATGATGATAGTAAAATTTAAATCATTTTTGTATAAACTGTTCATGTTAAGCAGATATTGTAAATGTACGAGCATAACAATCAGTGAAGTTTTAGAATGGTTATCAGGAGATGTATAGTTTTAGATTGTTCTTCATCTCACGAGTTAAATTTTATAATTACAACCATAAAAAATAATTAAAATAATAACCAACATCATTTATAAAAAAAATTATCTCATAATCGGATACCGTTTGGTCCTTTGATAACCCATTTATCATTTAGCGGTCGAAACTAATCTATACTAAATTAACTAAGATAACGATATTCGATTGAAGTAAAACTTTGATAGTACGCTACAAACATCACCGAGATCATCATTGTAGATTTTTGGATCCATCGAAGGTCTCCATCTATCAAATCATCGCATCATCGTTCGTGATCGTCAAAATCAAATTTTTCTGATCGACGAAGCTAGAGCCATCGGATCGAGGCGATCTTTTGCGATGACACTCTAATGATAATTATTTAGATAATGAATGATGAAGATGGACATTAAATTTTAAAATTATATAACATTTAAAAATTAAAAAAAAATATATGTCAGTGGTTATAATTAACCACTGCCATAAATAAGCTTATAGCAGTAATTCCTACTAACCAATGCTATAGGTCGACAATGATTTCACTAACTGCTGCTATAGGTCCGACCTACGGCAGTGATTTTCGTTAACCACTACTATATGTCAGATCTATAGTAGTGGTTAACCAAAATCGCTTCCGTAGGATCTATGGCAGCAGTTTCAAAAATCACTGCCATAGTATGCACTGCTATAGACCATTTTTATAGTAGTGCTCGATGGGATCCCCTCATCACTTCTGACTTACGGCTCTTCCGGTGGTGCTCGAGGTTATGCCGCCTTCACAGAGGAGAGCAAAAATGATGGAACATTCCGTGATTTTAGATCATGAAGAATTGGATTCCAAGCGAACCTGATTTCAACCTTGATGAGACCTCCATCACCTCCAGCTTGTTGTCCCCCTCAACTTGGGCACCTTTTATGGGCTCCTAAAGCCTCAGTGCTATAGCGGAATGAGTTTCTGATGAATGTGATTTTAGCTCCATCGAGCTTTTCGATCATGTTTTCTTGTTTTCGATAAGAGAAAATGATAAGCAGGGTCTTGATTTTGCAGGACCTGTTGTAACTCTGATGTAGAATTTTTATTATTATTTCTTGCAAAAGTAATAGCATTATTACTCTTATAAGAATTCTTTTTTAATAAAGAATCATAATAAATTAAAACTCTTTTGAAATTATGAAGAAAAAATTCTGATTTTTTGGATCAGGTTCGTTTAGATCTGATTAGATCAAAAAAGATATTTCAAAAATTTTTCTTATGAATCTAGATCAAATATAAGATATTTCAGATCTAATTTTATAGATCTAATAAATAAAAATAAAAAATAAATTAATATATCTTGATATTAGTTAATTAGATTATCCTTTGATGATCCTGCTGTTTGCCTGAGGTTCTGGATCTAGTCATGCAAGCGTCTGACCTCTACCGGTATTCACTTAGGCTGGATCTAAAGATCTTCTTCTTCTATATTACCTTTTCAAATATTAGATCTGGATCTGATTTGAAGGATCTTCAAAATTTCTTTCAAAGATCTGTAGTCGTCTCTACAGCAGTGCTGCCTTCTTCCTTTCTCGTCACCTTTCTCTTGCTTGGATTGTACCAAACTGGAGCCCAAATCTTCTTGGGTGTGGAGAGGAGAGAGGACCAGAAGATGGCATGAAGGAGGGAGAGGGGCAGCCTTAGGGCATGGGCTAAGAGAGAACTCTTTTAAAGATAGGCGCAGATAGGGTTTATATAGACCCTACTATGCCAAGCAATGCCACATCATTCCGACCAATCACGTTGCTTTATCCAATCATATCTAAATTTGATTGATGGGATGACATCACCTGATCCAATTAGATGAGAGCCCTCTCAATTCATCCTTAGATGGCACCTAAGACTGGTCAAAGTCTATTCTTAGGCGCCACCTAAGTAGAATCCAAGAAGCAACCTGGAGTCCCATCTATATGGGACTCCAGGCATCCCTATCCATGGGCGCATGCCTCCCTAGGCATGCACCCCCTTCTTTTCAATTTCTAGCAAGGGGACAAGCCCCTATCTACTCTCCTATGGGTGCATGACACATGGGTAGATGTCTAAGTGTCAAAGGTCAACATTTGACCAAAGTCAAAAGACAAGAATTAGCAGGTGACGAAAAATAGCAGATTTTATCTCAAATTTATCTCATAAATTAAGACAACCCTTTTCTGACCTGGACAAGCTCCAGTCAGACCAAGTAAAGGTACCTGAGTGAGCACAAACACATTTGGCTCAGTCGAGATAATTTTTAATGATAGTAGAAGGAGAACGTTAGGCTCAATCGTGTGCTAGCATGATTTTCTTAAACCTAATTGAATCTTATTCAAATCAATTGAACTAGATTAGTCCAATTGATGATATCCAGATCCAAATCCTTATTTGTGTGATCCAGTTAGGTTCAATTTTGTATGGTAAAGGGATATGTCGTGATCTCTATCATCGACATCATCGAAACTTCTTTCGATGGATCAGAACTCTTCTGATTCAGACAACTAGAATGATCGATCACTAAATCATTCTAATTACTCCCAAAATCCACCAGTGATACCTAACAATATATGGTGGCAATCCATCAAAACTAAAAATAAATCTCTCGGTGCAACTAACTGTGTGATTAAGTTCTTCTATCTTGAGCTCCAATCAGATTAGGATTAAGGTGAACTCGTCAAACCCTAATTTCTGACATATGATTTAACCATTCGATTCAAGTCCGATGTGAAAACCTTAATAGAAACTCTTTCTATTATTTCACTCTGCCACGGCCATGGGCTTATGAACTTGATTGTCATGAATAATCATTAACTTAAGGGATGTATCACAGATACTAAATACATATTTGTGATAGAAAATAATCCATTTTATTATTTATAGTCAAAATTATAATTTTGCCCCTAGAAGTGTATTACAAGTGTTAGTCAATTCTGACTTCTATGGCACATATATCTAACAAACTCCAACTTGACCTAAAGCAAATTGGCTACAAATCTAAGTCCCATCTTCTCAAGGTGGGCTTCGATCTTCTACTGACCCAACAGCTTTATAAGTGGATCCGCCGCATTGTCTGCGGAGTCGACATTCTTGACCTCGACGTAACCCTTCTCGAGGTAATCGTGGATGAGGTGGTATCGCTGCTCGATATGCTTGAATTTCTGATGAGACCTCGACTCTTTAGCTAAAGCTATGGCACCATTGTTATCGTAGTATAGAGCAATGGCATCACTTCGATTTCTGCGATAAACTTGTTGTACCAGAGTGCCTCCTTCGCAGCTTCTAATGCAGCAATGTATTCTACTTTCATGGTGGAATCCGCTATCACAGTTTGCTTGAAACTCTTCCAGCTGACAGCACCACCATTGCACACAAACAGACTCTCAGATGTCGACTTTCGATCATCTACATCGAACATAAAATTCGAGTCTGTATATCCCTAGACTTGGAGTTCTCCATTACCAAAGACCAACATCATATCCTTAGTTCTTCTTAAGTACTTAAGGATACATTTCACAGAAGTCCAGTGTTCTTCACCTAGATTTGACTGATATCTGCTTGTGACACTCACAGCATGGGCTATATCAGGTCGTGTACATAGCATGGCATACATGAGGCTCCCTATTGCAGAAGCATAAGGGATCTTGCTCATGCGTTCTATTTCCTCAATGTGTGCTAGGGCACATCTTCTTGGAAAGATGAATACCATGTCTGAAGGGTATTAATCCCCTCTTAGAGTTTTTCCATACTAAACCTCTTTAGTACTTCCTCTATGTACATCTTCTGTGAAAGTCCTAGCATCCTATTCGGTCTATCCTATAGACCTTAATTCCTAGAATAAAGGATGCTTCACCTAGGTCTTTCATGGAGAATTCCTTGGACAACCATATTTTGACTGTCGTCAACATGGGAATATCATTCCCAATAAGGAGGATGTCATCCACGTACAATACGAGGAAGACAACAGCGCTCCCACTGACCTTTTTGAAGACACATGGTTCCTCTTCATTTTTGATGAAACCAAACTAATTTTGATCACATCATTGAAATGAGTGTTCCAGCTCCGAGATGCTTGCTTAAGTCCATATATGGACCTTTGCAGCTTGCAAACCTTGTGATCAGTATCACTGGATGTGAAACCTAGCGGCTGTTCCATATAGATATCTTCCTCAAGATATCCATTTAAGAATGCCATTTTCACGTCCATTTGCCATATTTCATAATCGAAATAGGCTGCAACAGGCAAGCAATGTGCGGATGGATTTTAGCATAGCCACTGGGGAAAAGGTATCCTGATAGTCAATGCCTTCGCACTTGACTATAACCTTTTGCCACTAGTCTAGCCTTGAATGTCTCCACATTCCCATCTGCACCAATCTTTCTCTTGAAGATCCATTTACACCCAATAGGTACTATACCTTCTGGTGGATCTACCAAGGTCCAGACTTGGTTTGAGTGCATCGAGTCAATTTCTGACTGCATTGCCTCTAGCCATTTCTCGGAGTCGATATCTGATATCGCCTCGTTGTAGGTTTTGGGATCATCACCATGAGCACCATTACCTATGAGGAACATTTTTTCTCTACTTCCTCTGAAATAATACCTAAGTATCTCTTCAGGGGGATGAAAAACTCTTTTCCGATCTACGAGGTGGAGGAGGTAGTGTTCTTATTGGCTCAACCTGATTTGGTTCCAATTGGTCCTTAGCTCGTTGTACTTGTGAGACTTTCTCATCAAGCTTGATCTGCTTTTCCAATGCCGCTATCTTGAATAAACTATTTTTCAAGAAAGATGGCATGTCGACTCACAATCACATTGTGGTCTTCTGGAATGTAGAAATAGTATCCTAATGACTCTTTAGGATATCCTATGAATCGAGCTCTAAAGGACCTAAACTCTAACTTGTCCGCTTGTTGTCTTTTGACATGAGCCGGACAACCCCAAATTCTGAGATGACTCAGACTTGGTTTCTTACCATGCCATATCTCATACGGTGTGGTAGGAACGGTTTTAGAGGGAACCCTATTCAGTAGATAAATTGAAGTTAACAATGAGTGTCCCCAAAGAAAATCAGGGAGGTCTGTGAAGCTCATCATGGATCGAACCATATCCAATAGAGTCCGATTTCTCCATTCTGAAACTCCCGTTGAGTTGAGGTGTTCCTGGTGGAGTCCATTGAGAGACTATGCCATTTTTCTTGAGATAGTCTAGGAATTTTTGGCTAAGGTATTCACCTCCTCGATCTGATCGAAGAACCTTAATGGGTTTTTCAGTTTGTTTTTCTACTTCATGTCTGAATTCTTTGAACTTTTCAAAAGCTTCAGACTTGTGTCTCATAAGATACACATACCCATACCTAGACAGATCATCGGTAAAGATAATGAAGTAGACAAAATTGCCTCTAGCCGGCACATCAAATGGGCCGCACACATCAGTATGTACTAGGGCAAGGAGATCTGTGGCCCTTTCCCCATGTCCAACAAAAGGGAGTTTAGTCATTTTGCCTTGAAGACAAGATTCACAAGTTGGATATGACTCGGAAAGTCAATGGACTCAATAGCCCATTTTTCTCCAATTTGTTAATCCTATCTTCTGCTATATGACCTAATCTCAGGTGCCATAGATATCTATCATTTGGACTATCCCTAGGTCATTTTGGCATTCACGTTTTGCTCGATAGTTAAAACAGGTACATCAATATGTAGCTGATAAAGACCGTTAATAAGAAAACCATTTGCAATTTTATTTCTTTCATAAAGAATGTTACAATGGTCCTTAAGAAAGGTAATCACATAGCCTTCTTGTGCTAAGCATGAAATAGAAATCAAATTCCTGCTAGCTGCAGGCACATAATAACAGTCTTTTAAAACTAAGTCTAAACCAGATGGTAATCGAAGAGGGTATGTTCCACACCTACTGCAGCAACTCTTGCTCCATTACCGATGCGTAGGATCATGTCTCCATCCCTCAGCCTCCTGCTATCCTCAAGACCCTGCATAGGAAGTGCACAGATGAGCACTAGAACCAGAGTCAAGCACCCAACTGGATGCAGAAGAAACCGTAAGGTTAGACTCAATAACGAGCATACCTCCAGAAGGACCTTCCTTCTTGTTCTTCAGGGTGGCCAGGTAAGTAGGGCAGTTCCGCTTCCAATGGCCGTCGCTGTTGCAATGGAAAATACTTTCCTTTGCATCGGCCTTTTTCTTCGGCTTCTGCCTTCTTCTTCTTTGATCCTTCCACCTTTTGCTTTTTCACAGACTTCTTTTTCTTTCCATAAGACTTTCTTTTGGAAGAAGTCCGTTCCATAGCAAGAACTGAGCCTTTAGAACCTTTCATAGAAAGCTCAGCGGTAACCAGCATATTCATTAATTCGGCCAAGGAATTTTGAAGTTTATGCATGTGGTAATTCATGATGAATTGCCCATATGCATCAGTCAAGGATTGCAGAATAATATCGTTCTGCAGATCCAAGTCTAACTTCACACCGAGCTTCTCAAGCTCTTCCATGTCCTTGATCATTGTCAGACAGTGATCTTGGACTGACTGCCCATCACGCATCTTAGCCTTAAAAAGTCATTTCGTGACTTGATACTTTGGCTGCGCGACTCTGTTCACCAAACATCTCCTGCAGGTGAGCCAACATTTGGCGAGCAGTCCCGATATCTTCATGTTGGCGCTGGAGCTCATCAGACATCGAGCCCAACATGTAATATCTGGCCTTATTATCTTCGTCTATCCATTTTTTCAGAGACGCTCTCTGTTCAGTGGATGGACGGGCTGGTAAGGTGGGAGGGTCCTGGTCCAATAACATGGGTTAACTTCTCAGAACCCAAAATAATTTTGTAGTTCCTGAGCCAATCTTTATAATTGGGTCCAGTCAGTCTATGTGTGTCCAGGATACGTGCCAATGGGTTGGACGCAGACATTTTTCCTGTAGAGAGTCAAAGATTCTAGTTAGATACTGTAATTTTGACTTGACCAATTTATTTAGGAAATTTTATTTTTAAACAAATTAGCTTCCCACTATTTTCTCGGATCCCTACACTCCCTCTGTAGAGATGCAAAAATCTCCATGATTAATGATTTCTAGTGGGTGGTGCGGTCTCACCAACTGACTCATCACCTCACCTAACAGTTATTGGTGATGGGTTAGCCAATGAGTGAACAACTCTTGTTCAATGATTCTCTAATCATGGTGCACCCAAACTTGGTCTCTAATTCATGAATCTCACCATGTATCCGAAATATTGATCCACTCCTTAGTTAAGTCAGACCCACCATTTGCATAGACTGGATTCCTAATTGAGTCTCTCACCGTATCCGGAATATTGAGCCCAACTCATCCTCCAGCCCATAGCATCCAATGCCTAATAGACATGGTTGCATCTTCCCGGTGCAACTGAGCCACTGTATCCAGTCGAGAACAATCAACCCCGGGAAGGGCCCGCACATCTACAATGGTGGAAGACCTCAGACTTAATCTTTTCTTAGGGAGAATTGATTCAGGTCTCATTAAACTAGACTTGTCATAGTCATAACAATTATGACTAACCTAGTGGCATGGGTTAGCTCGGATTATTGACCACCTCAGATCAGAACTGTGTCAACAGATATGGCCAGGTAAGTGAGATCCGGTGGAAGGAATATGCCATTAACTCATACAAGAACGCATTCAGGTCGAGTAGCTTCCAATTAAAAACCAGTCGGTCGTATGTGCCAAACTTACCTTAGACACCAAATTATTGAGTCAGAACCAATTGGGTTAGCCTACAATCCAGACTCTAACCTCTGAGCCTAATTAGGTCTTGCTTGATCGTCACTCGTGACTCGATCTTGACCCAGACTTAATCCTATTAGGCTGGTCAATTTAAGCATTGTTGATCCCATCTAACCAACTCTTGATTCGGTTTGATCAACCGCTTAGACCTAATTGAGCTACCCAAGCCCGAACCCAGTATTATGAATATATCTTAGATCTGAAATTCTCAATTTTAGACCTAATTAATATTTCCATAATCTTAATTCTTAATTAAGTAGGGTTCATAAACAAAATATGCACAATAAATCCTAGGGTTTCAGGATCTAGGGTTTTGCAGAAAGTAAGTTTTGGATTTCTGATTAAGGACGAACACGCAGCACCCCTACACATCATAAGAACACCCCATCGAATGGAAGGAGAGGGCCTTTAAACCCTTCTTCATTCTTATGACCGGACGGCCAAGAGGAACGCCTTAATCAGGAACATGCAATACTACAAAACTAGTTTTAGATCTATATCATATATCTCATATACAAATTAGATCTAATCATGGCATATTTTGCATACATCTCATGTATCGAATCATGCATATTTTCAGATCTAAATTATCTCATAATAATCTAAAAAATTAGATTTAAATTGATCTAATCAAAATAAATTCTAATCTAGATAATTATGTAGAACTATTCTACAACTAGTCTAGACATGCATCAATCATATCTCATATGATATTTAAAAATTAAATAATTTTTATTTTTTATTTTTTAGATGTTATTATAATAATTATAATATCAAAAAATAGTAAATAAATAGATCTAAAATATGATTTAATCAAATTAAATTAAAAACATGCAAGACTATTCTATAGAACTATTCTATTTTAGAACTAGTCATGCATATCTTCTAATCTTAGATCCAAATCATTTAATTTTAATTTTTTTGATTTCAGATCTGATCACATCTCATGTGACATCTAAAATTATTTATTTTCTAATTAAAATAAATTTAAAATCAGAGATCTAAATAATTTTAGAACCTTGGCTCTGATACCAGTTGAAGGAAAAATCCTGATTTTTCGGATCCAGGTTCGTTCAGATCTGATCAGATCAAGAGATATATTTCAAAAATTTTTTCTTTGATCTAAATCAGATCTGAGATATTTTAGATCTGAATTTTATTATTTTAATAAATAAAATAAAAAATAAATTAAATCAGATTTAATTTATACCTTGATATTTGGGTAATCCTATTATCCTTTTGATGATCCTGTTGATTGCAGCTGGAAGGTTCTGGATCTAGCCACGCAAGCGCCTGGCCTCTACCGGTATCCACTCAGGATTGGATCTAGGAGATCCTCTTCTTCTCTATCACATCTCCAAAAATTAGATCTGGATCTGATCTTGGAAGGATCTTCAAAACTTCTTTTGAAGATCAGCAGTCGTCTCTTGCAGCAGTGCAGCCTTCTTCCTTTCTGATCGCCTTTCTCTTGATCTGGATCGCACCAAACTGGAAGCCCAAAACTCCTTTTGGACATGGAGAGGAGAGAGAGGAAGAAGGTGGCTTGGAGGAGAGGAGGAGGAGAGGCAGCCTTGGGATGTGGGCTAAGAGAGAATCTCTTTTAAAGTTAGGGCAGACAGGGTCTTATTTATAGACCCTGCTGTGCCATCCAACTCCTCTTCATTCCCAACCAATCACAACTCTTTGTGAAATCAGATCTAAATCTGATTGATGGGAATGACATAATCTGATCCAATTAGATGAGAGCCCCCTCAATTCATCCTTAGATGGCACCTAAGACTGGTTAAAGTCTATTCCTAGGCGCCACCTAAGTAGAATCCAAGAAGCAACCTGGAGTCCCATAGTCCAACTTATGGGACTCCAGGCATCCCTATCTTGGGCACACCTCCCTAGGCATGTGCCCCCTCCTTTTCCAATTTCTAGCAAGGGGACAAACTCCTATCTGCTCTTCTATGGGTGCATGATATATGGGCAGATGTCTAAGTGTCAAAGGTCAATATTTGACCAAAGTCAAAAGACAAAAATTAGTAGGTGACGAAAAATGGCAGGTGTTGTCTCAAATTTATCTCATAAATTAAGACAACCTTTTCTGAACTTGGACAAGCTCCAGTCAGACCAAGTGAAGGTACCTGAAGTTGAGCACAAACTCCTTTGGCTCAGTCGAGACAACTTTTTAATGATAGTAAAAGAAGAACGTTAGGCTTCAATCGAGTGCTAGCACGATTTCCTTGAACCTAATTGAATCTCATTCAGAATCAATTGAACTGAATTAGTTCAATTGATGATCATCCAGATTCAAACCCTTATTGTTTGTGTGATCCAGTTAGGTTCAGTTCTGTATGGTAATGGGATATGTCATGATCTCTATCATCGACATCATCGAAACTCCTTTCGATGGATCAGAACTCTTCTGATTCGAACAGCTAGAATGATCGATCATCTAAATCATTCTAATTGCTCCCAAAATCCACCAGTGACACCTAGCAGTATATGGTGGCAACCCATCAGAGCTGAATGCGAACCTCTTGGTGCAGCTACCTGTGTGATTAAGTTCTTCTATCTTGAGCCCCGATCAGATTAGGGTTAAGGTGAACTCGTCAAACCCTAGTTTCTGTCATATGATGTAATCATTCGATTCAAGTCCAATGTGAAAATCTAAATAGAAACTCTTTCTATTATTTCACTCTACCATGGCCATGGACTTATGGACTTGATTCTCATGATCATCATAGGGCTGCTCCTCTACCACCGAGGTAGATAGATTCCATCTTGATGCAATCCAGTTCCTACAATGAACATGCTATAGCCAACATACACCTCAGGATTCCATATGGCTAGGAGATCGAGTAATGGTGTAGTCAAACTATAACACCCTCAAGGTGAACTGTCGATGCACCTCAGGTCAAAGAACCAGACACACTACTACAGCATCGAGTCAGTCATTGACGAGAAGGTAGACTTCCTAATGACTACTCGAGGTGGTCACGCTCAGTGCCCTCATTCTCTAACGAGTACCTGTACTCTCACTCTGGTGTCTCCACACCATAGACTCAAGACTCATCTACTAAAGAGAAGCGATTGTACACCAAGCTTCCGGATCAATCACCATCCTCATGATGATCCTATGGTTAGAAGCATTTTATGAGTTAATAACAAAAATTCATGTCTTAAATTTTCAACTCTTAAAAATATAAATTATCATTATCATTAACTCAAGGGATGTATCACAGACACTAAATACACATTTATGATAGAAAATAATTTATTTTATTATTTATAGTTAAAATTATAATTTTATCCCTAAAAGTGTATTACAAGTGTCGGACAATTCTGACTTCTAGGGCACACATATCTAACAAATTATTCTGAGCTGATGTCCCATCTCTTAGGGTTTTGTTGCCTCGGTTTGAAGGATCTTATGGCTTAATATGGTTCCAGTCTAGGAAGCCTACTGAGTCATAATCTTAAGCTAAAGAACTTTATTTTAAAATGACTTTGATCCGAGGAGTTTATTGAATTATGATCCCGAGCATAGGGATTTTGTTTTAAAATGACTTCAATCCGAGGAGTTCACTAAATTATGGTCCCGAACATAGAAATTTTATTTTGAAGCAACTCCAATTAGAGGAGTTCGCTGAGCTATGGTCCCAAATATAGGGATTTTATTTTGATGCAACTCCGATCCGAGGAGTTCGCTGAGCTGTAGTCTCAAATAAAGGAACTTTATTTTGAAGGAGTTTCGGGTCATGCCCATTTTTCTATACAACTGACAATTGATAATTTTGGATGGAGAACTCGATGGTTCCTTTATTTCATTTATATTATTGATGGTACATACAGAGACTGGCCGAGTTCCAAGACCTTGGGAGTAGGTTTCCATTTAATTATTTTAGATAATAGGTTCCTGGGTGGATCATCTCATCGACTTGGTAAGGACCTTTCCAATTTGGTGTAAGCTTTCCTTGCTCTATCGGCTTTGAAACTTCAGCTCGTCGGAGGACAAGATCACCAACTCAGAATTTCTTGGTTTTGACACGTGCGTTGTAATATTTTGCCACCCTTTGGCGATAGACCACCATTTTCATTGTTGCACGCTCTCTACTTTTCTCGATTAGATCGAGATTGGCCCTTAACCAGATGGAATTGGTATCTTCATCATACTCCTCGACTCTGAGGGAGAGGAGTCCGAACTCCACTGGTATTACTGCCTAAGTTCTGAATGCCAGATTGAAGGGCGTCTCTCTGATAGAGACCCTTTGAGTGGTTTGGTAGGACCAGAGGATGTGGTATAGTTCATCCACCCATGATCCCCCAGTTCGGTCAAGCTGGGCCTTAAGGCCTTATAGAAGAGTCATATTTGTGACTTCAACCTCTGCATTCGCTTGTGAATGACCTACTGAGGTAAAGTGCTGCTCTATTCTATGATCTTCATAAAATTCATGGAGTTTTGTGCCACTGAATTACCTGTTGTTGTCTGAGATCAACACTTTGGAGAGTTTATATCGATAGATGATTGATCTCCATATGAAGTCTCTAACCTTCGTTTCTAAAATGTAAGCTAAGGGCTCGGCTTCTATCTAATTTGTGAAATAATCATTGGCCACCAAGAGAAATTTTCATTGACCCGAGGCACGAGAGAATGGACCTAAGATGTTCAGTCCCCATTGGGTGAAAGGCCAGGGTGCTTCGATCAGGGTCAGGAGTGATGCTGGTTGATGCTGAATCCAATCATTTCGTTGGCATCAGTCTCATTTTCTGATGAAATTCTACGCATCTTGTTGCATTATCGGCCAATAATATCCTTGGCGAAGGATTTTGTATGATAGGGATCTACCCCTCAAGTGGCTTCCATAGATCTTCTCGTGAACTTCCCATAAGGCATGGTTAGCTTCTGACGGACACAAACATCTTAGAGGTGGAAGAGAGAAGGCCCGCCTGTATAATTAATTTTCTAGAAGTACATATGTTGTAGCCTTATTTTTGATCTTCTGAGCCTCTTTTCGATCTGGTGGGAGTTCACCCGATCTCAGATATTTTATGAGAGGATCCATCCAGCTTGGCTCCTCATTGATCTGTTGGATGGTAGTGGGTTCTTCTAAATGTGAAGTCTTTAACACTTTGAAGTAGATCTCCTTCAATTTAGTAGATAATGATGATGCCAATTTTGAGAGGGTGTTTGCTTTTGTATTTTGAGACCTTAGGACCTGTTGTACATCAAAGTGTGGGAAGGAAGTGGTTCAGCTTTTTATCTTAAGAAGATATCTTTTCATGTTATCCTCTTTAGTTTCGTACTCTCCCTTGACCTATTCGACCATTAGTTGTGAGTTGCTAAAGACTCTTAGATATTGGACTCTGGCTTCTTTAGCGATCTTCAATCTGGCGATGAGAGCCTCATATTCGGCCTTGTTATTCATGATGGGGAATTCGAAGTGTAGAGCATATGCTGCTACCTCTCCTTCAGGTCTGGATAAGATAAGCCCAGCTCCTGATCTGGACGAGTTAGATGAGCCATCAACATGTAGACTCCATAATTCTTCTAGGTCTAGTTCCAAACTCCCATTATCTCCCAAGCATGAGGGGTCCTTTAGTCTTTGCTTGCTACTAGTTTTAGGATTTTCTTGCACTGAAATAGTACATTCAAGAATGAAATCGGCCAAGATTTGGGCCTTGATAGAGGGCCTCGATCGATAGAGAACAACTCTGAAAGCTCCAAAGCCCATTTGGCAATCTGACCAAAGATGTCTAGTCGATGAAGTACCATTTTTATTGGTTGGTCAGTAAGCAATACTATGGTGTGGGCTAGAAAATAAGATCGGAGCTTTCTTGCAATGATGACCAGTGCAAAGACCAGCTTCTCCAATCTAGTATACCTGATTTCTGCATCGTGGAGGACTTTGCTGGTATAATAAATCAATTTTTGAAATCATCTTTCTACACGAATGAGGACAGCACTGATAGCCACCAGAGAGACTACTAAGTACAGGAGGAGCTCTTCTTCCGATTGTGGCTTAGTGAGCAGGGGTGGAGAACTGAGGTACTTTTTTAGCTCTTCAAAGGCTTCTTGGCATTCAGGGATCCACTGAAAGTTCTTTAGCTGCTTGAGGACTCGAAAAAAAGGAAGGCACCTCTCAACCAACCTAAAAATAAAACAGTTGAGAGAGGCTAATTTACTAGTTAGGGGTTGTACCGCTTTGACCATTTTTTGTGGAGTCATTTTCAGGACAACTTTAATTTTTTTAGAATTAGCCTTGATGTCCCTATGGGAAACCATAAAGCTAAGAAACTTGCCAACTATGACTCTAAAAGCACACTTCGTAGGGTTCAATCTCATTTGATATCGACGAAGAGTCCTAAAGGTCTCCCAAAGGTCAGTGACATGGTCTGGAGTTTTGTAGCTTTTGACCAACATGTCATCCACGTATGCCTCCATATTTCTATCGAAGTAATCCTTGAAAATTTTATTGACTAGCCTTTGGAAAGTGGCACCGACATTTTTTAGACCAAAAGGCATCATCCTATAACAAAATAATCCTTGGTCAGTTATAAAGGCTGTCTTCTCCTCATCTTCAAGTGCCATCCAGATTTGGTTATAGTCAGAGAAGGCATCCATAAAGCTGAGGAGCTCATGCCCAAAGGTGGCATCGACTAATTGGTTGATTTGGAGAAGCGAGTAGCTATCCTTTGGGTAGGCTTTATTCAGGTCGGTGAAGTCGATACACATACGTCATTTTTCATTCATCTTTTTGACCAGCACGATGTTTGCCAGCCCATCGGGGTACATCACCTCTCTGATTACAGCTTTGAGCAATTTGTCAAGCTCTTCAGCAATAGCCTTTTGGTGCTCTGAGGCAAAATTTTGCTTCTTCTGCTTTATTGGACGGTAGATTGGATCCATCTTCTGATAATGGACCATGATCTCTGTGTCGATACCAGGCATGTCTGCGGCTGACCAAGTAAACAAGTCCGCATTGGCCTGCAAAAAAGTAATTAGTTGACCTCTGGTTACTAGATCAAGGCTAGAGCCGATCTTCATAATTTGGTGAGGGTTTCCATCCCTCAGAGGAATATCTACGAGTTCCTCGGACGATTGGGCACTGATAAGAGCACGATGTTGTTGTTAAGACACCATGTTTATCAGTTTAATCTAACTTTCTAAAATAATTAAAAATAAGTAAAAAGTAGTGAGTCGAATTGAATCCATAGAGAAGGCAATATTTTAGTTTTAAAATCTTTAATTTTTATAAAAAAAATTAAAAAAATAAAATCAAAAAATAAAATTATAAATAAAAAATAAAAATTAAATGGTGTAGAAAATTAAACTTGGTACTAAGATCTACTAGTTAGATCTTAGCATCTACTTGCAATAAAATTTAAGAACAATAAAATTAAAGAATAGAAACTAAATTACAAATAAAAAGCATGAATTTAAAGTGCATAAAAATAAAATTTATATTAATTAAAATTTAAAAATTTAAATACATAAAATTTAAAAAACTAAAAAAATAAAAAATAAAAGTTGATCTCGATCTTGAATCGGTGTCCGCATGAAGATGGCATAGGAGATAGCTCTTCTTCATAGCATCCATTATCTTGAAGCAGCCTCTAACCCAAGCATGGCTCCCACCCTGGACCTTCATCTCTCCTTGATCGAAGATAACTTAATTTGATAGCCTGAGATCTTAGTTATAAAGTTAGGAGGGCTGGATCCTTTGTTTCTAGCCAATGTGGGATTAAAGAAGAGTTTTGATTCAAAAATATGAAGAAATCCTGATAAAAATTGGATTAAAATAGTCCATATCGAATTTTATTAAGTTTCCTGAATTCTGGCCATCAAATTTTGATCAAACAGTCTAAAAAGCACCAAAAATTAAGTTTTAAATGTTCAAATTAAGTCGGATTAATTTTTTATCGTTGGATAGGACTTGATGGAGCATTTTCGATCGTCAGATCATGTCAAAAATTGCACTAAAATCCTTTTTCCAGTCGGATTGAACGTGGGCCATCCGATTAAAGCATTGGATCGAGCACTACCATCGGATCATGATCTGGGTGTTTAAATCATCACCAAGAGCTATGCCGACCATCCGATCAAGCTCTAGAATGCTATCGTCCATCCGATCGCACACTGGAGAGAGCTGGAAAATCAAATCAAAATGGGAAAACACCTGGACCGTCAAATCTAGACCACAATCAACCTGAGCCACATGATTGCACCATTACTGTAGCCATGGACCATATAGACTGGGCACATTTGAAGACCGGACCAATCAACCCACACCACACCCAATGAAATTACCATTTTACCCTTATACGTCACAATGAATTTTCTATAAATCTCTTAATGGTCTTGGTCCACCACGTGGCATCTTCTGATTGGGTTCCTTCTACTGAGCTGGCGATCCATGCTTGGTTCGTGGATCGATGGGTGGCTTGAGTCAGCTTCTGTGGCTGAGTCGATTTGAGCGGTGCACCAGCTGAGCTGATTTCAATGACTTGGCTGGATGCCCCGACTTTACTGGACGAACTGGTTAAGCCAAATTAATTTTTTTTATTTTTTTCTTTAAAAATTTATATCTGATCCATTTTAACTCTGATTTATTCCAAATTTATTTTATTGCGATCAAAAAAATGAGCTCTTTCCACTGATAAATATATTTTCTAAAAATAATAAATAAAATATTTAATTTTTAAAAATAAAAATTAATTAATAAATTATTATTTTTTTTGATGTATTTATGGTTCTTATCATACCCTCCAATTTAAGCTTTGCTCATCCTTGAGTAAAGAAAGAATTTAGTTTTAGATATCTTTTTAACTTTAGAATTTTGAATTTTATCGAAGTAGTTTCAAAATGGCCATTGATATTCAGTAGAGCTTAAGTGAGGCATGTCATTGGGCTATTAATACTTATCAATATAAAAATTAAGTAAAAAATATTTTATTTTTTTGAATTTTTTCTAATTATCCCTATCTTTATCTTTGAATCATCTAAACTTTCATATGGGTAAGTGTATTGTTACTTCCGTCCTTCATTTATTGAAAAATTTTTATTCACATTGCTCACTTTTTTATGCGAATATCATTCCTTGCTTAGACAACGAAATCCGATTACTCGATGAAAAATCAATATTATTTTTAACATTGTACCACTATTAAGTGCCTTAATTTCTTAAGCTTTCTATTTGATCCATATAGCAAGTCTTGGACCAACAACTTTCAAATCAGTTGGCTTTAGGATATTAGGTATAAAATATCTCTCAAACTTACTAGCTCAAATCAAAAAGGCTACGAGTTAAGATTAGCTTTAGAATGAGCTTCTCCATTCTTCTCATCTTTTAACATGAAACTCAATGCTTGCTTAGGCAAAAAAGCCCGATTACTCAATGAGAAGTACTTAAAAATTATTTTATTTTAAGAATATTTTTTTAATAAGAAAAAATATATAGTTATCCGATACAAGCTCATAAAAAATAAACTCTTCTTTGATGCTGGTAGAAAAAATTAGAAATACTCAAAGAAAAAAATTTTATGTTCTATACTTAACTCTTCATTGAATTTTCTTAATACTTAATCCCTCAATATCTCACAAATTCTTTGATCTGTGAATCAATTTTCTTTTAAAAATGCTTAGTTTAATTTTTAAGCATAATCGAATGTCTAAATGCTAAATACTAACTTTTAGATAATTTTAAAAAATTTAAAATTTTTATTATTTTTTTCTTCCAACTTAGTCGACATTATCCTCAATGGAGAAGAAAAAAAGAATGTAATAAAGAACAAGAAAGAATACACCTGACTCAATATCTTTGTGGTCCAACATATGCCTTTGAAAATTTAGCTCTTCCTTCAACTTATTCAAAATATTCTAAAAAAAAAACTAAAAAAATAAATTAGATAAAAAAATAAATATTAGAATGCTTTCCAACAAACGCTAAGTTTACCATCTTCAGCCAGACACTAGGTAGCTTACCTGTCCCATATCAAATATTAGATTGACAAATTTTAATGGTTTTAGATTGTCAATCTCAGAAAGATAGTTTATTATCCCTTTATTAATATATTCATTATTAATTATAAAAAAATAGTTCATGACCCTATTCTCAAACCCTTATTTATTAAAATTTTTTTCTATTTATTCTTCTAGAATACTCATATATTGAGTTTTTGTATTAGGAGTTAAGTTTGATGCAATGGATACTGGAAGGATGACTAAAGATGGATTTAATTCTAGAGGTAAATTAATATGATCTTGCTTAAATAACTTCATTGACACTTTATTACATGCCTCTTAATTTTTATAAGAAGAACCAACTTTTAAAATTGAAGAAAATAGGACTTTAGGTTTATAGATCTTAGGTAAATCATTCATTCTCTTTTTTTCTGTCTATCTTATTTAAATTAGAATCAGCATCAATACTAGTTTCTAGCTCAGGTTCTTCTATGTGATTAGTTTTAGTACTAACATATTTCTCTTTATTTTTATTTTAGCTAGTATCAATACTAGCCTCTCTCACCTGATCTTGATATGGCTCCATAAGAATTCTATAATTTTTAAGTTCAGAAATTACTTTGGCATTCTCAAATTGGAGATTCTTAAGTGGGACAATATATTGATATTTTGGTTTAGGTGGTTGATGGACATTAGGTGGGTTGATTTTAAGAATTGATTGGCTCGATAGTTGACCTAATTCTTTCCTCATGTTAGACTCAGCTAATTATCCTATTTGAGCTTCTAGCCTGGCGATGAATTATTGTTGAGTTACAATCAATTATTGAAATTCATTAAATCTATCATCGACTAGATTGATCTGTTGAGAAGGTGGGTATGATGGCTGATTATAATGTATTGAGAATAGTATTCCAAAGCTAATCATCAGTCTATTAATGATTATACTGATTATTATATTTACATATGAATTATAAATAAATAAAAATTATTTTGATATTTTTCATCATAAATTCTTTCGTCTTTTAATGAACTCTAGTGTTGTGGTGAAGTCCTTAGAACTATTTAGAATCGACAAAGAAGAATTTATCATTTTAGTTCTTAAATCTTTTCACGACCAAATGATACGTTGTTACCAAAGATGATAACGTTTATCAGTCATTGTGTGCCATATAGATTGGTTGTCTTAACCAAGGAGTGTGAAGATAATGGTATGACATGCAGATGAGATATAGGGATACATCTGTATTGAACGTGACCAACGCCAGAGCTTTTTTGCTATCAGAATTTGCTCTGATGGAATATGGATATAAGTATCCCTCCGACCAGAGATCACCATGGTGACTTCCAAGCAACTCTCTATGCTTTGGTGCCAGACTACCTGAATTTCTAATTCAGTGATGAAAAATTTTTGGATGCAGTCAAATACTTGAGGAGTCGGTGTGTGAATCAAGATGAGGTTGAACACTCCGATTCAGGAGAACCTCTGCATCTGATAGTTGAAGGGAAATCCTGATTTCCCGATCCAGGTTCGTCCAGATCTGATCAGATCAAGAGATATATTTCAAAAATTTTCTCTTGATCTCAATCAGATCTTGATAAGTTTCAGATCTGATTATTATTATTTAATAAATAAAATAAAATAAGATAAATTAAATCAAATTTAATTTATCTGATTTGGGTAATCCTATTACCCTGTAGATGATCCTGTTTGCAGCGGAAGGTTCTGGATCTTAGCCACGCAAGCGCCTGGCCTCTACCGGTATCCACTCGGGTTGGATCTGGAGATCCTCTTCTTCTCTATCACACCTCCAAAAATCAGATCTGGATCTGATCTGGAGGATCTTCAAAACTCTTTTGAAGATCAGCAGTCGTCCTTTGCAGCAGCGCAGCCTTCTTGCTTTTGATCGCCTTTCTCTTGATCTGAATCGCACCAACCAAAGGTCCAAAACTCCTTTTGGACGTGGAGAGCAAGGGGAGAAGAGACTATGGCATGGAGGAAGGAGGGGAGAGGCAGCCTTGGGGCATGGGAATTGATTCACTATTTCAATCTGAATTGAGTTGGGCGCAGGGTCTTATTTATAGACTAACTTGTGATCCAACTCCTCTTCCTTCCCAACCAATCACAACCCTTTGTGAAATCAGATCTAAATCTGATTGGTGGGAATAGAGTCCCCTGGATTCCTCCTTAGAGGGCGCCTAAGACCAGTCAAAGTTGGTTCTTAGGAGAACTCTAATTGGAATCCAAAAAGGAGATGGAGTCCTTGTCCAACAAGGACTCCTAGGCGCCTCCAACTTGGGCACACGCCACCCTTGGCGTGCGCCCTTCTCCTTGCCAGGTTCTGGCAGGGGGACAGGCCCCCACCAGCTCTCCAATAGGTGCATGACATGTGGTCAAAAGTCAAAGTGTCAATGGTCAACATTTGACCAGTCAAAGGTAGACTTTTGACCAAAGTCAAAGAACAAGAAATGGCAGGTGACCAAAAATGGCAGGTAATGTCTTACAAAATAAGACAACCTTTTCTGACTTGGACAACCTCCAGTCAGACCATATGAAGGCCTCTGATTGAGCACAAACTCCTTTGGCTCAGTCAGGACAACTTATTTATGATAGTAAAAGAAGAACGTTAGGTTCAATCGAGTGCTAGCACGATTTCCTTGAACCTAATTGAATCTCATTCAGATCAATTGAACTAGATCAGTTCAATTGATGATCACCAGATTCAAACCCTTGTTTGTGTGACCCAGTTAGGTTCAGTTCTGTATGGTAATGGGATATGTCATGATCTCTATCATCGACATCATCGAAACTCCTTTCGATGGATCAGAACTCTTCTGATTCGAACAGCTAGAATGATCGATCATCTAAATCATTCTAATTGCTCCCAAAATCCACCAGTGACACCTAGCAGTATATGGTGGCAACCCATCAGAGCTGAATGCGAACCTCTTGGTGCAGCTACCTGTGTGATTAAGTTCTTCTATCTTGAGCCCCGATCAGATTAGGGTTAAGGTGAACTCGTCAAACCCTAGTCTCTGTCATACGATGTAATCATTCGATTCGAGTCCAATGTGAAAATCTAAATAGAAACTCTTTCTATTATTTCACTCTGCCATGGCCATGGACTTCTGGACTTGATTCTCATGATCATCATAGGGCTGCTCCTCTACCACCGAGGTAGATAGATTCCATCTTGATGCAATCCAGTTCCTACAATGAACATGCTATAGCCAACATACACCTCAGGGTTCCATATGGCTAGGAGACCGAGTAATGGTGTAGTCAAACTATAACACCCTCAAGGTGAACTGCCGATGCACCTCAGGTCAAAGAACCAGACACACTACTGCAGCATCGAGTCAGTCATTGACGAGAAGGTAGACTCCCTAATGACTACTCGAGGTGGTCACGCTCAGTGCCCTCGTTCTCTAACGAGTACCTGTACTCTCGCTCCGGTGTCTCCACACCGTAGACTCAAGACTCATCTACTAAAGAGAAGCGATTGTACACCAACCTTCCGGATCAATCACCATCCTCGTGATGATCCTATGGTCGGGAGCATTTTATGAGTTAATAATGATTATTCATGTCTTAAATTTTCAACTCTTGAAAATATGAATTATCATTACCATTAACTCAAAGGATGTATCACAGACACTAAATACACATATGTGATAGAAAATAACCCATTTTATTGATTATTAGTCAAAATTATAATTTTGCCCCTAGAAGTGTATTACAAGTGTCAGCCAATTCTGGCTTCTAGGGCACATATATCTAACAATCTCCCACTTGTCCTAAAGCCAATTGGCTACAAGTCTAAGTCCCATCTTCTCAAGGTGGGCTTCGATCTTCTGCTGGCCCAACGGCTTTGTAAGTGGGTCTGCCACATTATCTGTGGAGTTGACTCTCTTGACCTCGACGTAACCTTTCTCGAGGTAATCGCGGATGAGGTGGTATCGCCGCTCAATGTGCTTGGATTTCTTGGTGAGACCTCGGCTCCTTAGCAAGGGCTATGGCGCCATTGTTGTCGCAGTATAGAGGAATGGCATCTGATGGCATTACTCCAATTTCTGCAGCAAACTTCTTGTACCAGAATGCTTCCTTCGCAGCCTCTGATGCAGCGATATATTCTGCTTCCATGGTGGAATCTGCTATCACAGTTTGCTTGGAACTCTTCCAGCTGACAGCACCACCATTGCACACAAACAGACTCCCAGATGTCGACTTTCGATCATCTATATCGGACATGAAATCCGAGTCTGTGTATCCCTGGACTTGGAGTTCTCCGTTACCAAAGACCAACATCATATCCTTAGTTCTTCTCAAGTACTTAAGGATACATTTCACAGAAGTCCAGTGTTCTTCACCTGGATTTGACTGATATCTGCTTGTGACACTCACAGCATGGGCTATATCAGGTCGTGTACATAGCATGGCATACATGAGGCTCCCTATTGCAGAAGCATAAGGGATCTTGCTCATGCGTTCTATTTCCTCAGGTGTGCTGGGGCACATCTTCTTGGAAAGATGAATACCATGTCTGAAGGGTATTAATCCCCTCTTAGAGTTTTCCATACTAAACCTCTTTAGTACTTTCTCTATGTACATCTTCTGTGAAAGTCCTAGCATCCTATTCGGTCTATCCCTATAGACCTTAATTCCTAGAATAAAGGATGCTTCACCTAGGTCTTTCATGGAGAATTCCTTGGACAACCATAATTTGACTGATGTGTCAACATGGGAATATCATTCCCAATAAGGAGGATGTCATCCACGTACAATACGAGGAAGACAACAGCGCTCCCACTGACCCTTTTTGAAAACACATGGTTCCT